>JAVSBS010019888.1:0-26678 GCA_033124195.1 Coracias cyanogaster
CCCGCCCCGCCCCGCCCCGCCGCCGCTGCCGCCGCCGGGGCCCGGCACCGTCGCCGCCTCCAGCACCGGGCCCCGCTCCGCCGCCGTTGGGTGAGTACCCCCCCCCGCCGTACCCCCGCCGCTCCCGGTACCGGGGCACGCACGACCCGGCTGGGCCGGTGCCCGTGCGGCGTTGCACAACCGGGGGCGTGTGTGCGTGTGTGTGTCTGTGTGTGCGCGCTCCCACCCCCCCGGTGCTGTCGCGGGGTGCGCGTGTGCGCATGGGCCGCTGTTGTCTTGCAGCGCCTGTGCCTGTGCATCCCCCGGCGTCTGGCGCCGTGCGTGTGCCCGTTGTGCGTGTGCCCGTTGTGCGTGTGCCCGTGCCCGGCAGCCCCGTTGTGTCACCTTGTGCCTACACCCCCGCCTCGTTGGTGCGTGCCCCCCCCTCCCCGACACTGCAGCACCTTGTCCGTGGGGTGCTGGAGCTGGGGGGTGAGCGGGTGGGCGCACCCCGCGGTGGGGGGCAGCTGGGCGTGCGTGCACCCTCCGCAGGACACAGCCAGCCTGCCCGTGCTGGGTGGCCCCCAGCCCTGGGTGCCCCAGCACCCACCGCAGCGAGAAGCCGCTGGCCTGGGCCTTGCCTGCAGCGCCGGGGAATTGCGGCCAAAGCCATTTGCCCAGCTCACCGTTAACCGCAGCCCGCACCTGGGTCCCTCTTTGGGATAACACAAGGCAGGTGGGTGGCCTTGCAGGAAGCCGCTGGGCTGGGGGCAGCGGGGGCTTGCAGGGCCTGCGGCCACCATGGCGCCTGCCTGGACGTTAATTTGCCTGGGGAGGAATATATAGAGCGGCGGGCGAGGGCTGGGACGCGCGTCCAGAAATAGTGTGGTTTCCAGCCGGCCTGTGAGATGCAAATCTTCTGGTCAGCGAGCGCTGGAGCTAAACTTAGGGCAATTACGGAAAAGTGTGTGCCCAGGGATGATGGCAGTCCCATGCCCCGGGCTGGCCCTGGCACCCTGGCACTAGGGGACCCCCACCCAGCAATCCCACCGCCCCATCTCCCGTCGGGAGCCGAGCGTTCCCACGGCGCCTGCGCCAGCACTGAACTTTGCCCGCTGACGAGTCGCGGCTCAGCCCTTCACCTTTGCTGTGGGCTGGGTCGTGCTGGGTGTCAGACTGCAAATTTGGGGCCAGAAACAGGGAGATGACGTGTGCCCGATGGTGACAGGGCTGTGACCCACCTGTCCTGTCCCCAGCTGGTCACTGAGTCGTTTCCTGCTTTTTCTCCCACCTGGCAGAGCCTGGCAGTGATCGCTGCCCCTGTTTTGTAAGGACTCTTGGGCTGTTTTATTGCCTGGCTTTGGGGCGAGGCAGCTGCTGGGGTGCGCCGAATGCCTGCACCCCACGCACGCACCCTGTGCACCCCACTGGCCTCTGCCACCAGCCAGGGGTGACACTTCAAAGCCAAGCTGGGTCCCCTTTGCTGCTGGATATGGGGTTCCTGAGGCAGGAGGACCCGAAATCCTGCTTTGGAGACAGCCTGGTAGCACATCCTGGCTGTGACTCGGGTAAATCCAGGATTGTTTTCCTTCTGACGCATCTCAGCTTTGTCCATATGGGCAAGCAGTGCAGAGGGACTTGGAAACCCCCTAAATTTCCTCATTCTGTGGAAAACTTGTGTCCAGCAAGGCAGCGAGGAGCCATCACACAGGTCAGCCCCCTTTTCCCTGTGTGGGAGCAGGGCTGGCCGCTCCGCATCGCTGCTGGCAGCACCCACGCCCTGGCATGACGTTGTCCCTGCCCAGTCGGGCACAGCTGGGGTGTGGGGTTCCCCAAGGTGGTGTACCCAAGGAGGTGATGGCCACCAACTCCTGTGCCGAAGTGGTGGGTGAATGCGGCCCTACTGCCGGCCCAGCAGCGGGGAGCAGAGCGGGGAGGGCAGGCAACTGGGAAACTTGCACTGCAGGTCCCTGCGCAGGGAGCGTGTCGGACGAGATTGCGTCTCGAGGAGGGAAGGAGTGGCCCAGAGTTTCAGTGAACGCCTTCCTCGCTGCCTGAAACTCCCCCAGCACCCTGGCAGGGGCGCGGGGGCTCATGGCTGTGGTGGGAGGATGAGTGGGACATGATGGGGGGACGAGTGTTGCATGTCCCTCACTCCTGCTTGAGAGGCTCAAGGAGAGTTTTTGGGTTTGGAGGCCTTGAGGTGGGTCTCCCTTTCTGCCACCTGGCCCTTCCAGGGTGACATCCACTGTCCCCTGCCAGCCCAGGTGTCACAGCGGTGTCCTTGCGTGCGATTCCTGGCTACAGCCGGTGCCCATGGGCGCTTGTCCTTCCCCTGCCGTGGCTCCATACACGCTGCTTCCCTGAGCACGCCTGGCAAGGGATAATCCCAGGGCGAGCCCGGACTGAGTCAGGGAAGGCGCGTTGGGTCTGGTTGAGGAGCAGGGGGATGCTCAGCAGCCACCGCCTGCTCGCTGTGTCAGGCTGCACCCATCCAGCAGCCCTGGTGCGTGCGTGTGCCGCTGGCGGGAGCTTCCTCAGGGAAAAGGGAGCAAAGCTCAGTGGGGTGGGCCAGGGATGCGAGTGCAGGAGGGATGCTATGCTGGGATCTTCACCCCAGCCCATGAAGCTCCTGTCCCCACTCCTGCCAATGGTGGCCTTGTGTGGGGCACACGTGGCCAGGCCGCTGGCTGCGCTACTGCCTGATTAGTGATGCAGATGGTAGCGCTTGTTCCCCCTTTTTGTTGAGCGTACAAAGGCTGGGAGGGAGCGTGTGTGCAGGGGAGAGAAACCACCGAGGACAAAGAGCGCGCCGGCCGCCAGCCTCCCAGCGCCTCAGCTCTAACCAGCACCTGCCTGGTGAGCGGCTCTGCTCCCGAGGGTCCCAGCCCAGGGACTCGGGAAGAGGTCCCGGCAGCCCCCTCCCTGCCATGGGGTGAGCACAGAGTGCTCCCGGGGGTGCAGCTCTTTCTGCATCCCCCTGGCCACGCTGCTTCAGGGATGCCCAGACAGGTGGAGTACCCATGGCACATGTCACGGCTGGGGAACAGGGATGGGTGCTGGTGGTTCCCTCCCTGCCGTTGTCTGTGCTGAGGCCCCGGCACTACTGTGGAGGAGCTGGCGGAGAACAGCCCCACAACAGCACGGCCACGGGGCCCTTTGCCAGCAGCACCTGCTGCAGGTCATGGGAAGGAGCTGTGCTCTCTCTGGGCTCGTGTCAGCGGTCGCCCTGCAGCCTGTGTTTCTGGGAGAGGAGAAAGGAGCTGGCTTGGTTTCACGTGTTTTGGGGTCCAGCCCAGCCAAGGTCCTGGCTGCAGGTCTAGGCAAAGCCCCGGGTGCTGCTGGGGAGGGCGGAACAGGCCAAGCCCTGGGGCTGGGTGGTGTGGGCAGAGTTATGGCAGCCCCTCTGGCCATGGGCAGGAGGCTCTGAGCTGGTGAACATAGGCACCCAGCCACGTCGTGTGCCCAGCTTTGTCCCTCTGTCTGCTTCCCCTCACCATCTCGGATGTATCGTATGCCTGAGGTCAGTGCCTTGTGGTGTCTTGCAGAGGTCTGCCCTCACCTGCCCTGCGGCTGGACCTCTGCCGGGCACACGTGCTCCTGATATGGCCCCGAGGTGTGGTGGGATTCGGGCAGTCCCCTGCCATCCCCTGAACCCATGTGGCTTTGCCAAGGGGAGGCCAGGTTCCCCATGTCCCACTGGGTGCATTCAGGGACAGCAGGGACCATGTGTCCTTGCGGGGAGGTGGCCCAGGCACTGATGGTGAAGCAGCAGTGATGCTGTGCTGGAGCCAAGGTGCAGGTTGGCATGGCGCGGCACAGCATCCATGCACCCCAGGGTGCCTGCAGGGCCTGCACTGCAGTGTAGGCAGCACTGCCTGTCCACACAGGTTGCCCAGACCTTGTCCCCATGTCCATCACAGAGCTCTAAAGCAGATGCTTCGAACATGAGTTTTCCTGTTGTCCTTTGCGCTGAGGTTAAGTTCCTGTGCGGCTTCCTGCCCCGTTATATATAGCTGTCGGCCCGTCCCGCACGGCGCTGCCAGCCGGCTGCTCCGGTTTGGAGTTGTTTATCCACAGCCCAAGCACTCAGTGGAAGTCGAGGGGGGCTGGTGGGCACCGATTTCCCTGGAGGGCTGACGGGTCCCATAGCAGCCTTGCGCAGGGCTTTGGGTGCCGCCGGGCTGGGTGCATGTAGGATTTTCTGGAGGGAGGCCGGGATTCCTGCGTGGCCACAGTTTTGCCCCCAGCTGGGTGCTCCCCGCCCTGTGCGGGATGCCCGAATGAAAGAGCGACTGTTCCTGGAGGTCGCCGGCAACGTCACGAGCTTCTACGTTGCGCTGGCTAAAATTAGACACTTATCAGTGTTCAGGAGGGATGTGATTTTACAGGTTCCTGTTTATTAGAGCAGCCTTCACTTAGGGCCATGTTTCCTGCTCCCTTGCTGGTGGGGACACTGCCCGCAGCTGTCCCCTGCAGCTTTGCGGCTTTGCGGTGGCTGGGGCCGGGACCAGCAGCAGAGAGGCCTCTGTTTCTTTGACAAGGGGCTTTTGAACCGGCAGGAGAGGCGCCTGTGGTGCTGCAGCCAGCAGGGATGGGTGGTTTTGCCCTGTGAGCATCTGTGCCGGTGGGAACCACTGCCAATGCCACCAGGAAACCCTCCTCCTGTGCCCGCCTCTGCTGCTCCAAAACAGCTCGTGAGCTGCGGAAGATGCTGGGGGTCTTGCCCACAGACAGCCCCGGCACTGGCACGAGGATGCAGAGGGGTGCCAGGCTGCTGGGCACCTTTTGGGGCATCCCTGGGAGTGCAGGGCCACCCGTGTCGCATTGCTGGGGCTTGGTGCTCAGCCAGGGCAAGGACATAATGACCAGGGCAGTGTCAGAGCCATTTGGCGCTGCTGTCCTCAGGGATGCTGGGACATGGCCTGGGGCTCAGCGTGGCAGCTGGGGTGATTGGGGGGGATCAGTGGGGTGGTGGGGTGGGTGTTGGCCATGCCTCTGTCTGATAGCACTCTTGCCTGTCTGTTCTTCTTCAGGCAGGCGGCTGCGCTGTGCCCAGCATCCTGACCCAGCGCCCTGCTGTGGGGGCAAGCACGCCCCAAGCACCCCTCCACCATGTTCAACCTAATGAAGAAGGACAAAGAGAAGGATGGGGCCCGAAAGGAGAAGAAAGAAAAGAAGGAGAAGAAGGAGCGGATGTCGGCAGCTGAGCTCAAGAGCCTGGAGGAGATGAGCATGCGCCGGGGCTTCTTCAACCTCAACCGTGCCTCCAAGCGGGACTCCAAGACCCGCCTGGAGATCTCCAACCCCATCCCCATCAAGGTGGCCAGTGGCTCTGACCTGCATCTCACGGACATTGACTCCGACAGTAACCGGGGCAGCGTCATCTTGGACTCAGGCCACCTGAGCACAGCCAGCTCCAGCGATGATCTCAAGGTGGACGATGCCAACTTCAAGGGCTCGGTGCTGCAGCGGGCAGCCAAGTTCGGCTCGTTGGCCAAGCAGAACTCCCAGATGATTGTCAAACGCTTTTCCTTCTCCCAGAAGAGCCGGGATGAGAGCACCTCAGAGACATCCACCCCTTCCGAGCACTCAGCAGCCCCTTCGCCGCAAGTGGAGGTGCGCATGCTGGAGACTCAGCTCACCAAGCAAGGGATCACCTCAGGACAACCCTGTACCCCTCCCGCCACCTCCCTGCGTGCCAGGGTACCGGAGCTCGTTGGCAAGAGGTTCCCTGCCGAGCTGCGGCTGCCCACCTTGGTGCCTCCACAGCCCCCCACCCCGCGGCAGCTGGAGCTGCAGAGGCGCAACACCGGCGATTTTGGCTTCTCCCTGCGCCGCACCACCATGCTGGACCGGGCACCTGACGGGCAGGTGTACCGGCGTGTCGTGCACTTTGCCGAACCTGGAGCCGGCACCAAAGACTTGGCATTGGGTTTGGTGCCGGGTGACCGACTGGTGGAGATCAACGGGCGAAATGTGGAGAGCAAATCCCGAGATGAGATCGTGGAGATGATCCGGCAGTCGGGGGAGACGGTGCAGCTGAAGGTGCAGCCCATCCTGGAGCTGAGTGAGCTGAGCCGCTGCTGGCTGCGGGGCGGCCAGGGGACACGCCGCACTGCCTGGGATGTGAGTAACACCGTCCCCGCCACGTAGCTGGTGCCTTGGGTTTCTGCTGGCTGCCAGCATCCTCACAGCGGGTGTTTGGGTTGTCAGGGGCCATGGGAACTGGGGGGTGCTGGGGCCGCTCTGACTGGGAGCGATGCTCGGGGAGGAGCGGGAGGCTGCGGCTGTGATGCGGGGGTGATGCCTGCCCCTGCCCTGGAGTGGCTGCAAGGGTAGGTTTGCATCAGAGCTTGCAAACCAGCACCAGTGGGTTTTGCTCTGCAAAATACTCCGTGTGCTGTTGGGTTTGGTCTCCCTCCTGCTGGAGGGTCTCCAGGAGAGCCCAGCTCTGTGCCACCTGCAAGAAATCTGTCCCTGTCTGGTCACTGAGGCAGCACAGTCCAGCAATGGAGAGGAGCTTTGCTCCTTGCTGCTGGGAAATCCTTAACGCTGCTTTGCAGGAGGGGCTCTACTTGCCTCAGTGCCCACATCAGCGTCCCCACGCAGGGATCCCTCCCCGGGGATGGGGGGGACAGCGTGGCGTGCCGAGGGACGGGAGCTGCCGACGGCATGCGCAGCGCTGCGTGTGCGGCTGGTGCTGTATAAATAGAAACTTAATGGCTGGGTGACCCACATCTTGTGTGTGAGCTGCCCGGCTCTGCTGACCCTGCTGCAGGCTAACCAGCGTCCTGGCCGGCCGGTGTCTCGGCAGAGGCCCCCCAGATGCCGGCAGCTAGCAGGGCTGGACCCCCTCCATGGTGGCAGGGGGATGCAGCAGCACAGCATTGGTTTAGCTCATAACCGGGCTTGTTTAGTGTATTTCCAAGCCTTCCTTAGGGAGAGGAGGGTGCCTGTGCCCACGGAGCAGGTTGCCTGCACCCGGGAGAGCTGTGCTGAGCACAGTGGGGCCCTGTCCTCAGGCAGCAGTGGCCAGGATGGAGCAAGGGTGGCCGTGATGAGGCCACAGCAGTGGCTGTGGGGCTCCATGTGCTCCCCGTGGGCGCTGCGGGGTGGGGTCTGCACCAAGCTGGAGCTTTGACTTTCGGGCAGCTCCTCTCAGAGCCTGGGCAATGCTGGCTGTGCCACCAGGATAACCCCTGGCCAGATAACCCTGTGCGGGTGGGGGGCACGGCTGCCACCCTTGCTGCAGCACGCCAGCATGGGAGCAGGTGCACGTCCAATGCCAGCGTGCGGGGGCCGGCAAGATGCTTGTGCCAGTCAGGAGCGTGGTGACGTGTCTGGGAAAGGGAAAGAGGAGATACCGGTGCCCTTGGGGCTGCGGGGGAGAGGCTGCAGGGTATGGCCTCACACTGGGTCCTGGCGCGGTTAGATGGCATCAGCCTGAGGAAACTGGCCAGAGGGGTGGCAGTGACTGTGGTCGTGGTATCTTCGGGTGCCACTGCAGCATGGGCACCTCCAGCACAGGGTGCTGTGGTGCAGGGGTGCACCAGGGGGATGTGCTGTAGCTTTGCCGGCACTGGGGAGCGGGGCTGTGGTGCAGGGTACAGTTGGGGGTCCCTCACCCTGCAGGGCTGTGCAAGGTGCTGGCACAGAGGGAGGCCCGGCTCTCCCCCAGGCCCCACTAAGCTCCCTGGAATGTTTCTGGTCCTAATTTAAATAAAAATGATCCTTTTTGAAACAGGAAATTATAGACATATTTTGGGCTGTTGCTCTGGAAGCCCCTCCCTGGCTGGAGCAGGGATGGTGCTGGACTCCCTGCATACCACGGGGGGTTTAACCCCCTTGGCGGGGGCTACACCAAACCACCCTCATCCCCGTGAAGCCACAGCACAGCTGGGCAGGGGCAGCACCCGCCGTGTCTGGGGGGGCTCTCGGTGCCACGGGGTGTGGGGGGGACCAGCTGGCAGCACAGTGTGGCTGGGCATCGGGTGGAACCACCCCACCATGTCCCAGCCTTGCTCCTGGCGTGGGGCAGCCGGGCTGGCTCAGCTCCACGCTTGTATTTATTTATTTACCGGTGAAATTCCTCTGGCAGGGCCCAGGCGTGCGCCGGCCGGGCAGAAATATTCCAGAAACGCCTCCGCCTGCTCCAGCGCTTTGGTGGGACCACAGGCATTTGGTGGCCGCGCCGGCAGACCCTGCATGCCATGCTCACCCGCCGGCTACGGGCGCCTGGCTCCTGGAGGTTGCTGTCCCTGGGGTGCAAGGCCACTGTGCCATGGCATAGGTGCTGTGGCTGGGTGCTGGCTCTTTGCCATGTCTTTCAGGGATCTCGGTGGGGAGGTGGGAGGATTTGGGGTGGGGGCTGTGGGACTCCCATTTTGCCAGAGGAGCTTTGTTCTTTTGTCCATGCTTCCTCCAAGGGAAGCTTTTTCTTTGGCTCTTCTGCCTCGTTGTAGGGATGGTGCTGGGGCATCCCCAGTGTGGGCATCCCCAGGGAACCCTGGGAAGGGAGCTTGTGTCCAGCAGGCTTATCTGCGGGGTCACTGTATCTCCATCAAAGTTCCCAGTGGAGGAATGAGAGGAATCTACTGGCCAGCAGAAACACTGCTGTGGCTGCACAGCTGGGCTGGGGGCGGTGGTGGAGGTGGCCGATGGGAGCCGAGCTCCTCCCTGGCGAGTGTCTCCGTGCCCTGCCTTGAGGATGCTCTAGACCCCCCCAGGATGGCAGAACCGTCTTGCATTGCCTTGATATGTGTGAGCTGGACTCGCTGTGGAGGGGCCTGCAGTGGCTCTGTGTGCTAGGGTTGGGCTGATGCCCTCACCAAAGCCCCTGTTCCTACTGGTAGGGGACTTGCCTGTGACTTTTAGCCAATAACCCGGTGGCTGCCACCAGCACTACCTGGGGACACCGCGGGCACCCTCTGCTGCGTTGTGCCAGCCCTACCAAGGGTGTTTCAATGTGGCCTCTCCCCAGTGCATGCGTGGTGTGGAGAGGCACCAGGGCTGCTGTGAGGTGGCAGCCCCGGGGCAGTGCTGCCAGACCTGGCCTTAACACGGGCCAGGAGGGACACGGTTCAGTGCAGGTGTCCCCAGCACAGGGATTTCCAGCCTGCCCTCGCACAGCCTTCCCAGTCAGGCCACCACCTCCTGCTCCTTCTGGGCATGGGTTTCGGCACATCGGTGTCCCTGGGGCCTGGCGGGGCCCTGCTCAGGCAATGCTGGGGTCCCTGCCGTGCCCATGCCATCATCATCTCTTCTCCGTGCTGCCGGCACTGGGCTCCCTGCCACCGGCCTCCTCCTGGCAGGCCCCGTGCGTGGAGGCCCCCAACCCCTCGCCCCTTGCCCACTCCCCCTGTTTCCAGGGAGACCTTGGACTCCGAGAGGCAGCTTTGCCATGAAAGCGGCTTTACTGTAGGCTGCCATGTTGTACTGGGGGGCTGCTGGGCCGGCAAACGGCCGAGTCCGTCTCCGGGAGCGTTTTGGGGGGCTGTTGTGTTCACGGGAAAGCAAAGGGAGGAGCAAGCGGTGTCCAGGCAGTGCTGCCTGGCATGATGCCAGCCACCACGCTCCAACACCAGGCACCCCACCATGGCACCCTGGGGTCCAACCCCATCCCTCACAGCGCGGGACCCTCCCCGGCTCTCAGCTGTGCTCAGCCATGGGGGGTCTTTCCCTGCTTCCCCCAGGACGAGCAGTGGGATGACGGCTGGGCAGTTCCCCCTGCAGCGTCCGGCTGCCGCCGGCCTACATCACTTCCTCTGGCAGCGACGGCGGTGGCGGTGGCGGTGGCGGTGAGGCCCCACTGCCCGTGTGTCCCCCCCAATGCTCCCTCCGGCTGCTGCGCACGCCGGCGGGGCCCTCGCATTCCTTGGCTATTTTTAGGGTGGCCCTATCAGCCCAGCTGTCCCTGCGCCGCCGGCTGCCGCCCCGTTAGTGCCTCTCCCACCGCGCTGTGCCGCGCTCGCCCCAGCAGAAGTCCCGCTCCTGGCTCGCCCTGACCCTGCGGTAAGGTGGGGACCCCCAGTGTGACCAGCTTGTCTTGGGGGAGCATGTGGGGGGCATGTGGGAGCCAGTCCTGGCACTGGAGTTGGAGGTTGTGAGGCTGCACCCACACCTGGGGTGCTTTGGTGGCCAGAGACCCCAATGCTGCTGCTCTCTAGAGACCTTTGGAATAGTGCCAGGCTGCGTGGAGGTGGGAGCGCCGTGGGCAGAGGGTCTGGGGGCTCTGATCCATGGGCAGGTTCGTCTCCGGAGCCCCATGCCCAGCCTGTGCTCCAGGTGCTGGTGTTTCATGCTGGGGGTACAGGGGAACCCTCGGGGCCACGGGGATGAATCCCCAGACAGGCAGGTTGGGTCAGTGGCCAGGTGCTGCTCTGTGCTGTGCCTGCCCTGGGAGGGGGAGTTCTCTCCAACAGCCCCCGGCACAACCCCCTTGAGTTTCAGAGCGCGGCGTTAGCCAGAGCGGTGGGTCCTTGCTGGGGCTGCCTGGCTGCTGGCACAGGGTCAGGCTCAGAATAAACCCCGGCTGTCCGGGTAAGCAGGGTGCTCGGGGCAGAAAATATCCCTTCCCTCACCCTGGCATTTGCTTACCGCAGCGGGCTGGCCCGCCTTGGGGGGACGGGGGCACGGTCCTGCCGCCTGACTAAAGGGGCTTTTTTTGCACAATGAGTTTTGCTGGGTCTCAGCCTAGCCACCTGCCTGTCCCCAGAGCCCTTCCTATAGGCACTGCCTGTTCATCCACTGAGTGGGGCCAAGTGGACCCAGAGGCCCATTTCCTGAGGGTCCTGGGCTCCCAGGGCCAGCGGGGAAGGGCACGTGCTTATACGTTGTGCCATAGTTTAGTGTCCTGCGTGCCAGCCCCGGCCCATCTCACCTCTCCCTCTCTCCCCAGCCAGGGCCTCGGCTCCATGAGACATCGCCATGGCGTTTTCATCCCGGTTTGCATTCTGGGAGCAGAAGGGAAGTCTCTTGCTCGTTTGCCTGCGCCCCACATTCGGGTCACACTGTAACACGCTGCTACCAACCAGCTCCCCCAGTTTGCCCAGTGCCACGTTGGGAGCAGCGCTCCCAGCCCCTCGCCGCGCTGCCAGGGCTGTGCTGAGCAAAGGGGGAGCTGCCCCACGCCCCGGCTGCAGCACGGCCACGGTCACCGGCGGGGCCACGCATGCAATCACTAACGCCATCACTAACCAACGCTTTGCGAGTGGCTGGTGCACCCTAACACAGTGTGAGCCACCTCCGGTGCCGTTGGGGAGCATTGCCCATGGGGTGCACCACGTCCTGCCCCCGCGGTGCCACAGCTGAGCCCTGGAGCTCGGAGTCACGGCACTGGAGGGTTTGGTTGCCCACCCTGCCAGGGACCCCTGCTCGCCCTGCTCAGCAGGGAGCTGGCACATCCCACGGTGTGGCTGCCACAGAGATTAGCTGGTGACACTTAAAACGTGCTATGACGCCTGGTGGGGTGACGTGCGGAAAGACAAGAGCCCCCGTGGGGAGTGATGACGGGGGTGTATGTACCAGCTCACTCACTGGGCCACGCGAGGAGGGGGCCCGGGCCAGGCGGGCAGAGCACTTTCCTCCCCCACCTTTGGGGTTTGCCATAAGCAGGGCACGTCTCTGTGCTTCCCCCCACTTTTTCAGCTGCCAGGAAACCTGGAAGGACTCACGTCCTTGTTCCTGGGGCTGCAACGGGCTGCAAATTGGAGCTTTTTCATTCAGCAGCCCCTTGTCCCCCTGGCATGGAGTGGTCCCCATGGCTTTTCCTGGTCCCTGTGGCTTTTCCGGCAGCGAGGCCCCGCAGTGAGCTGAAACACACTTCTCTTGTTTGTCTGACCCCTCAGGTCAAGGACGAGGACAAATCCTTAGCTGTGAAAAGACCCGGGAAGGAGGATGGGGCTGTAAGTGTTGCAGGGCACGGGCAGGGTGGACACTGTGTCAGGGATGGGGCTTGCCCTTGGTGGGGACAGACCCTGTGTCAAGGCTCGAGGACATCATGGAGGGTCATGGGCTCAGCATCCCGCTCCGCTCCCTGGGGCGTGCCAGTGGCTGCTCAGGGCAGCTTGTGGAGCATGGTGGGTGTTTTTGGCAGGGGTGCCCAGCTGTGGGCATGCAGCCGTCTCTCCCCCTCTGCCTCCCCGGGGCTTGTCCCTGCCCTGCACAGGATGATGGGTTGGTGCCCGTCCCATGGTTACAGTGCCGGCTTCTGTACTGCCCACTAAAGCTGTTGGCGAGGGAAATCTTGCGGCTTGCCCTACACATTGCAGAGGGGCCGCTGGTGCCCTGAGCACTGGGTTTTACCCCTGGTCTGGTAGTCCAAGGTCGGTGGGTCTCTGTGTGTGGGGCTGGGGAGGCCACCATTGTTCCCTGCCCTGGGGTCAGAGGGAGGGCTGTAGGTTGGCTGGGGAAGGGGACAGGGTGCTGCGTCCCTCGGTGCTGGTGTCTGGCCAGGAGCTGTGCTCCTGTGACAGGGCACGAAGCCCGTGTCCCAGGCAGCAGGTGCTTGCGGTGGCAGGCACCGCACGGCCAGACCTCCACTCACACCAGTGTCGTTGTGGCTATAGTCAGAGAGCCCGAAGGATGTGGCGTCTGCATCCCCGAATCTGGAGCCCTCGAAGAGCCCCGAGCCGCCCCCTGGGCGAGAGAAGAGTCCAGAGCCGGTGCTGAACGGGGCAGCTGTGAACGGGCTGGAGGGCCCGACTGGCGAGGCGCAGGGGGACGATGGCCAGGGGCTGTCCCGCCGAAAGGTGGTCCGGGTGGTGCGCAAGGTGGTCCGCAAAGTCCTGCCGGGGGAGGATGCCGGTGGTGCCAAGGAGCCCGGGCGAGACACCAAGTCTCCCGAGCCGGTGCGAGATGCCAAGTCTCCTGAGCCAGTGCCACCCCCCAGGAAGGAGGAAACGGGCCGTTCCACCATCCCAGCTCCCCCCACTGCCCCACCGCCTCCCCCCGCCATGCCCGCATCCCCCGCCAAGCCAGAGCCCAAGGATGAGATCTCAGCAGGGCTCAAAACCCTCATGGCAAAGGGCAAAACCAAAGAGCACCGGCCACGGCTCCGGCCAGGGGACAAGCGGGAGGAGAAGTCCCCTGAGCCAGCCCATGGGGACATGAAGCCATCCCTGTCCCTGGGTGCCAAAGCCAAGCCGGAGCCGCTGGTGCAGCCTTCGGGAGGCAAAGCGGAGCCAGCAAAGGCATCTGCTCCGAAACCCACCGCCCTGGAGAGGCACAAGGTACCGGTGTGTGTGCACGGCGGGGGATGCTCTAACACGGCGGCAGGGCTGTGCCGCCCGGCGTGGCATGGTGTGAGCTCACCCGCATGGTTTGCGGTGTTTTTGGGGTGTGTGGTGCTGGGCGAGGGTCACTTTTTGGGGCAGTTGTATGTGCTGCGGCCACCCCATCACTCTGCCCTTTGTCTCTCCCCTGGCTCATGTGGAGAAGAAGCTGCAATCTGTTGAGAAGCGTCTGACATCCACGAAAACCACCCCGGCACCTCCTGAGAAGGTGTGTGGGAGCAGGGACTCAGGTCCTTGGGCACTGTGGGGTATCCACCCATATCCTGGCTGTGCCAGCCTTGGCATCTGTGGGTCTGTGCCAGACTTTGTGCCAGTACCCATGCCAAGCACTGGCACGCTGCAGGGCTGGGAAAACCTTTGTGATAGCCCATCTGGCACCTGGGTGCCGTGAGCTCTGGGCCGGTGGGGGCTGTGGGGTGGCCGGCCTGGTGCTAACAGTGCTCTGCCTCCAGGCTGGCCCCGGCCCCGCATCCCAGCTGAGCCCGTCGGAGGAGGCCCAGCGCCGGCTGGAGAGGATCTTCACTGCTTCTGTAATTCCAGGGGTGTTGGCGCTCATGTGCTGCCCGCCCGGGGATGGGGACACGTGGGCAGCACGTGGCTGCTCCGGCTGTGCCGTGCTGTGCGCTCCATGCAGGGTGATTGTACCCCTGTGCCTGGGCACCAGCCCTGTGGCCCCTCTCTGGGTGGCACCAGCAGCAGGGGATGGTTGACTGGGGATATTGGTGTGTTTGGGGTTGCTGCCTAGACCAGCGTGCTCGACCATGGGGAGCTGTGATGCCCCTGCTGGTGGCATCCCAGTGGCAGCCTGGGCACAGCTGCCCATGGCTGGGGGGATGCCCAGCAGTTCTATGGGGGTTGTGGCTGTTCCTGGGCCCTATGGCTCGTGGCGATGCTGCTGCTGCTGCTCTCTGCCTCTCACCCCCTCTCTTCTTTTTCTCCTCCTTCCTCGCTGCCATTAGCTGGACCCCGCCGCCTCCACCTCAGCACCCAGCCAGGTACCGTACCCCTGTCCTCAGGAGCCCTCTGCCTCCGCCGGTGACCCCCCGCCGTCCTCTGTCTGCCGCTGGGCTGGCATCTGCGCCCGCGCCTCATGCTGGAGCGTAAGGCTTTCCCCGTCCCACCCTGCTCCGTGGGCTCCCACATCACCCACGGGGCCGGAGGGTGCCGGGGTGGCCGGGCCTGTGTGCCTCTGCCATAGCGGGGTTGTGCCGGGGAGCCGGGCATCCCGGGAGGGTGCTTTCGGTGGATGTGGCACAGCTGGGGCGGGCAGGGGTGCGGAACAGGATGGAAAGGGGCAGAGCACCTGGCATAGGCAGGGCACATGGCTCCTGCGCGTGGTGCGTGGTGCTGCCAGAGCTCACAGTGGGTCAGCACAGTGCTCCCCAGCACCGGGGCTTTGGCAGCATGGCCTCATGGCCAATGTCCTTCCCGACTCCATGTGTCCCCAGCACCGTGCTGGACCTCCCGCTCTGCTGGCTGCAGTGGTGGCCATGGCACCAGGAGCTCTCACAGGGTTTGGCACGATGGTGCTTTGCCCACTCTCGCTTCCCCCTGCCACTTTCTGCACTATCTGCAGGGCAGAGATTAACCCTTCTCACCTTCATGCCCCATTTCTTGACCTCGCCAGGGTCAAGTGGACGATGCCCCAGCAGCTCCCTTTGGCCCCATCCCTGCTGCGGCTCAGGTTTGGCTTTGGGGGCTCGCCCTGCTCCCGGGTGGTGGGGACATTCCTACTGTGTTGGCTGTGTCAACCTGGTGTTTCTTGTGTCATGGTCTCTGCCATCACTGTGCCACGTCTTGCGTCCCTCCATTATACCCCTGCAGTGTGTCCTGTGTCCCTACAGTGTGTCACTGCAGCATGTCCCGCATCCCCACAGCATGCCTGGTGTCCCTGTATCCTGGCACGTGGCTGGCATGGGTGCCTGCTCTCTGGGATGTGGTTTGGGAGCTCGGCCCCTCCAGGTTTGCCTGAGGTGGCTGTGATGAATGTGCTCATGGGTCACTGTAACTTCATGTCTGTCCCAAGCCGTGGCAGGGCTCTGGTGGTCTTTGCAGCCTCAAGCCCGCTGGGGCCCCCAGGGGCAATGGATGCATGTACTGGGAGGGCTGGAGGCTTGCGGAGGGTGGCTGTGAGTGCCTAGTGTGTGGCCCCGTGACCAGGCAGCCCTGCTCCCTCCAGCCCCAGGGATGTGGGGAGAGGGTGAGACAGGGTCGGGGGCAGGTGACCACAACCACTCCACGTCCCACAGGCCAAGACGGAGGAGCAGATAGCAGCAGAGGAGGCCTGGTACGAGACCGAGAAGGTGTGGCTGGTGCACAGGGATGGCTTCTCCTTGGGTGAGTCAGGGGTCAGCCCAGTGCTGCTGGAACACAGAGTGTCCTGTCCTTCCAACTGTGATGTTTCCAGGGGGCTGTGGGCATGGACCCACTGAGCACCTTGTGCCCCTCGCAGGCAGCCAGCTGCGGCCAGAGGAGGGCAGCCCCCTGCCCGAGGGCAAGGTGAAGGTGAAGCTGGACCATGACGGAGCTGTCCTGGAGGTGGAGGAGGACGATGTGGAGAAGGTAGGGCTGTGGGGTGGGGGGCAACGGGGCAGATCCTCGTTCCCTGCCTGACACCGTCCCCCCGCCTCCCTGCCAGGCGAACCCCCCATCCTGTGACCGTGTGGAGGACCTCGCCAGCCTCCTCTACCTCAATGAGTCCAGCGCGCTGCACACGCTGCGGCAGCGCTACGGTGGCAACCTCCTGCACACCTACGCCGGCCCCACCATGGTCATCATCAACCCACTGAGCTCCCCCTCCATGTACTCTGAGAAGGTGACCACGCTGCTGGGGTGAAGGGGACTGGAGGGGACAGGCGGCTGGGAGCCATGCCACCGCGCAGATGGTGCCAGTGGGGCTGGCAGGGTGTTGACCCTCGCCTGCTTCCCCCCTGGGCTCCCTGCCAGGTCATGCACATGTTCAAAGGGTGCCGCAGGGAGGACACATCCCCGCACATCTACGCGGTGGCCCAGGCCGCCTACCGCAGCATGCTGATGAGCCGCCAGGACCAGGCCATCGTCCTGCTGGGCACCAGCGGCAGCGGCAAAACCACCAACTGCCAGCACCTCGTCCAGTACCTTGCCACCATCGCCGGCAGCACCGGCAAAGTCTTCTCTGGTAAGTCCCCGGTGGAGTGCGGGGTCCCTGTGCCACCTGCACACGCCTCTTGCTTTGCGGTCACAGCCCACCCGGCAGCAGCCACACACACGGCACACGATGCACTTCCACTGCCTCACACCGGTGCCTTTACTGCGCTCCTGAGGGCTGCCGCGGTGCAGAGCACGGCACAGGAGCAGCAGCGCTTGCCCAGCCAGTGGTGGCAGCTCCGGCTGCCCGCTGCACAGCCCCTGCACCCCACCGTCCCGCTTCTCTTCCCGCAGCGGAGAAGTGGCAGGCTCTCTACACTGTCCTGGAGGCTTTTGGCAATAGCAGCACCGGCATGAACAGCAACGCCACACGCTTCTCCCAGATCGTCTCTCTGGACTTCGACCAGGCTGGGCAGGTGGCATCTGCCTCCATACAGGTGAGGGGGCTGAGGTGGCTCCCCTTGGCACAGGAGCTGGTCCATCCTCACTGAGGTGGCCGCCCTCGACATGGGAGCTGGTCTGTCCTCACCAAGGTGACCCCTCTGGGCTTAGGGGCCAGTCCATCCTCCCCAGAGTGTTTCCTCCTGGCAGCTGGGCTGTGCTTGCAGCACTTAGAGCCGAGCATCCTGCTCTCACCTTTATTCTCACCCAGACATGCGCAGATCAGATCATCTCCCCATCCTTGCTGAGTTAGCCCTGATACTGAGGTGTCTCCCAGACACTGCCCTGGTGTGGTAACAGCAGAGCCCTTAAAATCCAAGAGAGCTGCTTTGTGCTCCTGTAATAGCAAACACCCCAAGAGAGGAGATGCGCACGGGTTCCTTGGATGATGGCTGCACACATACGATGCCCTGTGGTGGGCAGGAGACCCTCCTGTCTCTGTGGGGACCCTGGGCAGGCAGCAAGGATGAGGCTGGATTGGGCTGGGGGGGCTCTTGTTAGGAGTGGGGCCATCAGGGACGGTTCCCAACCCTCCCACTCCGCCAGACGCTGCTGCTGGAGAAGCTGCGTGTCGCCAGGCGCCCAGCCAACGAGGCCACCTTCAACGTCTTCTACTACCTGCTGGCCTGCTCCGACAGTGCCCTGCGGTGAGCTGGGGGGCACGAGGGCACAGCCCCTGGTCCAGGGGCTCTCTGGGGTCTCCCACACAAGGCCAATCTCTGTGTTTATCCCCGCAGAACTGAGCTTCACTTCAACCACCTGGCAGAGAACAATGTCTTCAGCATCACGCCTCTCTCCAAGGTCACTGCTGTGGGGCTGGGTGGGGAGCTGTGGTTGGGGACAAGGTTCGCTGGCCCATTTGGTGCAGGGGGAGGCCGAGCTGGGTTCCCACACTGATGGGTCTTGTTGCTCTCCACAGCCAGAGGAAAAGCAGAAGGCAACTCAGCAGTTCAACAAGCTCCAGGCTGCCATGAAGGTGATGGGCATCTCCAGTGATGAGCAGAAAGCCTTCTGGCTTGTCCTGGGGGCCATTTATCATCTGGGGGCTGCCGGGGCCACGAAAGGTAAGGAGCTGCTTGGGGCTGGGAGGCATTAACGAGCCGAGGCTCGGGGCTGATGACTGCATGGGGGCCCAGATCAATCGCTGACACCTTGCAGCCCCCTCCCCATCATTGTGGCCGAGCTGTGCAGGGGTGTTTGGGACTGTGTCACCTGAGGGACGGCACCGTGCCACCTTGGGGCACCCACCTTTGCCCCATCAGTTGGAGTGGTCCCACTGGCTGGCGGGAATTGAAGCCCCCCAGACTCTGGGCTGGCCCCTGCCAACTTAGGGGATAGGGGGCCTGGCTGCGGCTGAGGGAGTTGGGGGGAGCGTGTGTCCCCCATCCCTGGTGTAACACTTCTCCCCCCTCTCCTCCTCACAGAGCCGATGGCAGATGGAGCGGGTAATTGGAGCCGTGGGGGGCTCTGCTCCGGGCCCTGCCACGTGGTGCTGGGTTTGGGGCTGAAATGGGGGCTTTGGATGCTGCTGGTGTGCTGGGACCAACCCTGACCCCTGACTGGGTCCTGGCAGCTCCAAATTTGCCTGCTGCCTATCAGGACCCCCCAGCCAGTCCTCTTGGCACCATTGGTGCCATGGGGCAGGGCTGCCGCAGCACCCAGAGCTGCCGGTGGGCTGCAGGGCTTGCTCTGATGGGCACCAGCTTCACTCGCTGCCCCTGGGAGTGGTGAATTCGGCTTTGTGGGGCTCTTCTTCTCCTCGTGGGGCTTTCACTTTCCCTCCCATGGTGCTGGAAGCCCCTCGTGGTGCTACGTGCTGGCGGGAGGGCCTGGGAACAGCGTAGCCAAAATGGGCACCTGGAGCTAGTGGCTGTGCTGAGGGAATTTGCAGCTCTGGGGGGAAAAGATGGGTCAGGGATGGGGAGGAAGAGAGCAGAGGGGTCTCGGGGTGCAGCACTAGCCCATGGGGTGCTTTGAGGCACTAGAGGGCAGCAGGGTCCTGCTGCAGCCACCACAGCGGGATGGTGGCTCTGGAGCCTCTTCATGGGGACCTGCTGGAGGGGACCCCCAGATCCTGCTTGGGGTGAGCAGCCCTGCATCCTGCTCAGGGCCAGCATCCCAGCCCGGTGCTGCTCCTGGAGCCTGCATCTTGTGGACACTGGGGATGCTCAAAGCCAGCTCAGCCCCCAGTTGCTTGTACTGGGCTGGTTCCAACAGCAGCTCCCCATGCTCCGGAGCAGAGCTGAGCTGCTCCCTACCAATGCCCGTGGTGGGGGCTCACAGGGGAGGGGCCCCCATACTGGGTTGCAGCATCTCACTGCAGCAATGCCTGGGGACAGACCAGGCTTGGCACATGCATGGCGTGGCAGTGCCCGTGCGTGGCGTGTTTTGGCAGGAGGGAGTCCCGGTGCCGCGTGTCTGCGCTGTGCCGTGCCGTTGTTTCTAACCCCTGTCTCTGTTCGCATGTTGCATGCTGCCCTTTTGCAATGCAGACGCCGACGAAGGTAAAGTCTTGTTCTCCACGTGTGTCTCTGGCTTCCCCCTCCCACATGCCACCACCTTCCTGCTGTTGTGTCCCTTCGTGTCACCATTAACCTGCTCCCACTTCCCCCAACCTCCCCCTGCATCCATGTGCTTGTGTCTGGCAGCCACTGTCTGTCCTGCCATGTTGTGATGGGGCTGCTCGGTGCATGTGGCCGAGCAGGGACGTGTCCCCGTGCTGGGGTGACACAGAGCCCCGCACCGTTACAGGCCTCCGGGGTCCCTGGGCAGCAGTGGTGAGGGGTGACCCCCACTCCCCACCCCACAGCATGGCTCTGGGCTCAGCCCTGCAGAGGCACGAAGCCGTTCACCTCCCCATGTCCTCTAATCAGACCCCCAAAACAAGCTTCCCAGCCCTCCAGCACCATGTGCTCCCACTCTGCACAGCATCCCTGGTCTACTCTGGGATACCCTGAGACCATTCCAGGTCTGGCTGGAAACACCCCCCGTTTGAGGGGATGCGCCACCTGGCTCTAAGCTCCCTTCTCCACCCTCCAGCTGGGAGGAAGCAGTTTGCACGGCACGAGTGGGCTCAGAAGGCCGCGTACCTGCTGGGCTGCAGCCTGGAGGAGCTTTCCTCCTCCATCTTCAAGCACCAGCCCAAGGGCACCCTGCAACGATCTACCTCCTTCCGTCAGGGCCCTGATGAGCCGCCCCTGGGCGACAGTGGCACAGGTAGGGTGAGGGATGATGGGGACAGTGGGTGGCCCTGAGAGATGCCAGGTTGGTGACACTCAAGGTTGCCTTGGCCAGGTCCCAAGCTGACGGCGCTGGAGTGCCTGGAGGGCATGGCGGCTGGCTTGTACTCTGAGCTCTTCACCCTCCTCATCTCCCTCCTCAACAGGTATGTGCTGGGGGGCCAAGTGAAGAGTAGGGGGTCCCGGCAGCACCCACTGACCCCTCTGTGTCCCTTTGTCTCCCACAGGGCACTGAAGTCGAGCCAGCACTCGGTGTGCTCGGTGACGGTGGTAGACACCCCTGGGGCACAAAACCCTGAACTGGCGGGACAGAGCCGGGGGGCCACCTTCGAGGAGCTCTGCCACAACTACGCCCAGGAGCGCCTGCAGCTCCTCTTCCACCAGCGCACCTTTGCCCGCGAGCTGGAGCGCTACAAGGAGGTAACGGGGATGCCCAGGGCTGCCATCGCCCCCTCCCCTCTCTGCACGAGTGTTCCCCCACCTGACTTTTTAACCCAGTGGTTACTCTGGACCAGTCCAACTGAAACAGCCCTGACATGATGCTCAGTCAGGGGCTCTCCAGGTCTCCTACTTTGCTGGCAGCTCTGGCCCCAGCCAAGCAGTTTTCCCTTCCAGTGTTCCAGGCTAGGAGGTGATGGGGTGGCTGTGGGTGGTGGGGAAGATCATTGCTGCTCAATGTGTCTAGGTGGCCAAGAAGGCCACCAGCATCCTGGTTTGTATCTGCACTAGTGTGACCAGTAGGACTAGGGCAGGGATTGTACCCCTGGACTCGGCACTGGTGAGGATGCACCTCGAATACTGTGTTCAGTTTGGGGGCCCTCACTCCAAGAAGGACATTGAGGGGCTGGAGCATGTCTAGAGAAGGGGAGGGTCTAGGGAAGGGTCTAGAGCAGGTGTTGAGCCTGGAGAAAAGGAGGCTCAGAGGAAACCTTCTGGCTCTTGACAACTTCCAGAAAGGAGGTTGGAGCCAGGTGAGGTTGGGCTCTTCTCACAGGAACAAGTGATAGGACAAGAGGAAATGGCCTCAAGTTGTGCCAGGGGAGGTTTAGGTTGGATATTGGGAAAAATTTCTTCCCTGAAAGAGTTTTCAAAGCCTGGCCCAGGCTGCGCAGGCAGTGGTGGAGTCCCCATCCCTGGAGGGATTTCAAAGCTGTGGAGCTGTGGTGCTGAGGGACATGGTTTAGTGGTGACCTGGCAGTGCTGGGTTAACGGTTGGACTTGATGATCTGAAAGGTCTCTTCAACCAAAACGATTCTATGATTCTGTGCTGCTTCATCTCAGCATCAGCAGCCCAGGTTGACCCTTCTGTGTGTCCTGGTCCCCCCTCAGCAGCCAGCATCACCCTGTGCCGTGCTGGCACAGCAATGGGACACTGAGAAAGCCCTACCTCCTGCCTAAACCCCATTGAGACCAACACTCAGACCAGCCAGTGGTCCTATTGCTGCTCCCCTACCACATGGGCACTAACTGCACCTCTCACCCATCACCAGGAGAACATAGAGCTTGCCCTGGCTGACGCCGAGCCTGGCTCCTCTGGCTCTGTAGCCGCTGTAGACCAGTCCTCCCACCAGGCGCTGGTAAGAACCCACCGTGCTTCCTCGTGGCCGCGTCACAGCAGTTTGTAGTGTGTGGCAGTGGATGGGTGGCTTGCCTGGCCCTTTGGCAGTAGTTAAGGGAAGGAGAGGGGCTGTCCTGAAGGCTTGTCCCTGAGACCATGGCTGTGACGATGTGTCCAGCCCAGACCCCTGGTGCCTCCCCCAGTATGGTGTCCCCTGCCACCCTGTGCCACAAGGAGCCCTTGGGTGATCCCTGGGGCACACCAGTTCGCAGAGTACTCTGATCCCCAAGGTGCTTTGGTCCCAGGGTGCTCAGGTCCCTAGGGTGCACAGGTCCCCAAGGTTCTCCAGTCCCTGGGATGCCCTGGTCCTCAGGTCCCCAGGGTGCATGATTCCCCAAGGTTCTCCAGTCCCTCTGGCCCCCAGAGTGCTCAGGTCCTTAGGGCGCACATGTCCCTGAGGTTCTTCAATCCCTACGGTGCTCTGATACCCAAGGAGCTTGGGTCTCCAGGGTGCATGGATCCCCAAGGTTCTCCAGTCTCTGGGATGCTCTGGTCCTTAGGGTACATAGATCCCTCAGGTGCACGACCAGTCCCTGGTGTGTTCCAGTCCCTGCTGGAGGAGGCTGCAGAGACTGAGGGGGTCTGCTAGCATCAGCCCTGTGCTGGGTTCTATCCCATGGGTTCCCGAGCACAGCATTTCCCACCCCAGTGAGCATCTCACTGCCCAGAGCATTATGTACCGACTCTTTCCCTGCTGGCTCTCCATTAAGCAGGGGCCCTCTCGCACGGTGCCTCTTTGCCTTGTTGGTGACAGAGGCCAAGGTTTCATGCTCCCTGGGTGGCCCTGGGTCCCCTGCATCCTCCCATCCCTGCCCGGGACACACCGGTGTGCTGGGCTGGATGCAACGTTGTGTCACACACAGGTCCGGTCACTGGCCCGTACGGACGAGGCGCGGGGGCTACTGTGGCTGCTGGAGGAGGAGGCGTTGCAGCCGGGTGGCAATGAGGACACCTTGCTGGAGAGGCTCTTCTCCTACTATGGCCCCCAGGAAGGCGGCAAGAAAGGTCAGGGGGGACTTGGCACTGTGGGGCCGTGCGTTGGCAAAGCGCCGGTCCCGTGCCCATCATGCCTTGTCTCCCTGCAGGGCACAACCCGCTGCTCCCCAGTGACAAGCCCCGACACTTCCTCCTGGGTCACAGCTCAGGGACCAACTGGGTGGAGTACGATGCCACAGGCTGGCTTAACTACGTCAAGCACAACCCAGCCTCCCAAAATGCCTCCGTCCTACTGCAGGAGTCACAGAAGTGAGTGGGGTCCTGGAGTAGAGGGGTAACACAATGAGGGGGTGACATGTTTTGGAGGGTGACGTCCCCTCCGTGCCCTACAGGAAGATCATCAGCAGCCTGTTTGCTGGTCGCGGTGGGTCAGCGCTGGTGCTGTCGGGCTCGGTGGCGGGGCTGGAGGGGGGCTCCCAGCTGGCCCTGCGCCGGGCCACCAGCATGCGCAAGACCTTCACCACCGGCGTGGCCGCCGTCAAGAAGAAGTCCCTTTGCATCCAGATCAAGCTGCAAGTGGTGAGTGAAGGGGTGCCAAGGGGGGATCCCCAGGTCCAGCTGGGGCACCACTGCGTTTCAGCACTCACCCAGCTCTCCCATGGCCACAGGACGCCCTTATTGACAGCATCAAGAAGTCCAAGCTCCACTTTGTGCACTGCTTCCTGCCCAAGGCGGCGGGGGCTAGCGGGGAACCCCGGGCACTGCCATGCCGGCGGGTGAGCGGCAGCGAGCTGGAGCTGCCGGCGGCGGAGCACTGCGAGGCCGGGCTCATGCAGCTGGATGTGCCCCTCCTGCGCGCCCAGCTCCGCGGCTCCCGCCTGCTCGACGCCCTCCGCATGTACCGCCAAGGTGAGCCGTGCCGCTGGCACCCCTGGCACCCGCGGTGGGGGATGCCAGAGCTGCGGTGCACGTCCCACTGTGGGGATGGATGCTGGGGGGGTCCCGATTGCGTCTTCTCCCTGGGGAGTCAAAGCTCCCCCAGGAATCCCCTTCGGCATATGCCCGTGCTCTGAGCCCTGTGGCTGCCAGCCCCAGGGTGGTCCTGTCCCCATCCCTCCTCCTCTGCAGGGCTTTATCGGCGCCGAGGACAGGCATGGCCTTAATTGGGTGTCTCGGCTGGTGCCGCTGGCTCCTGGCAGCTCTCCTGCTGGCAACCAGCCCCTGTCCTGCCAGGGCAAGGGACTCCAGGTCGTGCTCAGCAAAGCGTTTATCGATACACGTGGCCAGCCGTCCAGCCGAGGTTTTATTGCCTGGAGGCCGGACCCTTCCTGCCGCAATTGGAAATCGATGCCTCCCGCACACCTCCCAGATCGATAGCCATGGCCAGCCGGCTGTGCCGGGGTCAGCATCCCCATCAATACCCCGTCGTTAATTAAGATGTGGAGGCTCAGCGCTGCAAGCCTGATGCAGAAGTTGGCTGCGGCTCAGAGCAGAGCCGGAGCTGGAGCGGGGCCTGTTTGCTTGCACAAGCAACACACGTGTCCCTGTGCTTCCTCCAAGGCAGGATCTGGCCACTTTCTCCCAAGATCCCAGCCAAGTTAGTGGAGTACACAGCCAAGGAAAACCTCCTGTGGAGGGCTGGGGTGCTCCGGCCATGCCTGGCCCTGTGGGGACCTTGTGCCATGTGGATTAACCCCACTAGCTCTCCCAAAAGATAGACCCCAGCAAGTCAGGGCTGTCCCTGGCCATCCCCCAGGTGTCCTGGCTGTCCCCACAGTCCCGTTCTCCCTTGTTCCCCCCAGGGTACCCCGACCACATGGTGTTTGCGGAGTTCAGGCGCCGCTTTGACGTCCTGGCCCCACACCTGACCAAGAAGCATGGGCGCAACTACATCGTGGTGGACGAGAAGCGGGTATGTGCCCTGTGCCAGGGCCAGCACTGCGGTCTGGGGATCCTCTGCACCCCAGGGTGCTGCCAGCCTGGCCCTGACGCCTCTTCCCTTCCCACAGGCAGTGGAGGAGCTCCTGGAGTCTCTGGATCTGGAGAAGAGCAGCTACCACATGGGCTTGAGCCGGGTATGATGCCCGGCACTGAGGGTGCCCATGATGGCGTGGGCAAGGGTGGGCGGCACAAGGGAGGCTCTGTTTGCTCCCACCTCCGGCATTCCCGTCATGCCTGGGGAATAAAACCCCCACAACAGGACAGGAGCAGAGACTGTGGAGGGAAAAGCCACATCCCCAGGAGCCAGTGCAGCGGGAGGGTGGCGTGGCCGGAGGGATGCCAGCACCCATCAACAGCTCACCCTGCTCCCCTCCCGCAGGTGTTTTTCCGGGCTGGGTCGCTGGCCAGGCTGGAGGAGCAGCGGGACGCACAGACCAGCAGGAATATCACCCTCTTCCAGGCAGTGTGCAGGGGCTTCCTGGCACGGCAGCAGTTCAAGAAGAGGAAGGTTCGTCCCAGCAGCTCTCCCCTCCCCGCTCCGCAGCACAATTTCGCCTAAAATGGGCAGCGCAGCCTTTCTGCAGCCGCCTGGGCCAGCACCTCCTCCTCCTCCCACCTCCTCCTGCGCCCGCCCAGCCGTGGGGAGCCCTGGGGGGCCAGGGGGAACCGGGGGGCCAGGGGGAACCGGCAAGGAGGGTGCTGGGCATCACCGTGGCAGGATGAGCGGCGTCTCGGCTCCTACTTTTAGTGTTAGAGAGGGTGTAAAATAGACATCTCGGCAGCGCCTTGCCTTCTGCAAGATTAGTGTTTGGAGGGGCTACAGGGAATCAAACAGCAGACAAGCCGAGTGCAATTAGCCCAAATGCTAATGAAGGGGAGCATGCCAGGGTGCTGAGCTCCCGCCTGCCCCGCTTTGTCCTGCCGGTGGCACCCTGTGCTGATACTGTGCCCCGCGCAGATCCAGGATTTGGCCATCCGGTGTGTGCAGAAGAACATCAAGAAGAACAAGGGAGTGAAAGACTGGCCCTGGTGGAAGCTCTTCACCACCGTGCGGCCCCTCATCGAGGTGCAGCTCACCGAGGACCAGATCCGTGGCAAAGACGTGGGTATCTCTGTGCTGGGGGATGCCGGATGGGGCAGGTTGGGCTCAGGGGAGTGTTGGTCCTGGGCAGGGCCTTGCGGTGGGGTGGGATGCTTGACCCGATAGTGAGGTGGGATGCAGGATCCTGCAGCAGGATGAGATGCAATATTCTGCAACCAGTTGGGATGCAGGATTCTGCAGTGGGATAGGATGCAGGACCCCAGGGAAGGGTGGGATGCAGAATCCTATAGTAGGAAGGGATGCAGGAGCCCGTGACGGGATGAGATGCAGGACTGTGGCTGCCCTCACCCCATCAGTACCGGGCTCAAATTGCTCCCTAATTTGCGAATCAGTATGTCATTAGCATCCCGAGAGCCGGCTGCTGCATGAGCCCAATTACAAGGCGTGGAGAATGGAAATGAAACCGTGTGCTGAGAGGCATACGTGGGGGCTCCGCGCCGCACTGGCAACCAGACACTCATGCCCCTGCTGAACCCGCCCGGCACTGAGCTGCTGCCTGGCTCAGCTTTCACCCTGACCCGCTGAGGACAGGCGCCTGGCGTGGGGGTATCTGGGCCCTCTCCCACTCTCCCCAGGCTGTGCTGGGATCAGAGGAGGCGAGAGAAGGATGTGCCTGAAGCTGGCAGCTGGGCACGCCTCCTTGGTGCTGGCTGGTGGTCCCCGGGCATCCTGGTGGGCCCCCTCACTCCCCACTTGGGCTGGGTGCACTCAAACCCTTTGGCAAGCTGCCAAGGGGTGGGTTTGTTCCCACCCCCTCTCCCGGGGGGTGCGGGGACCCCTTTCCAGCTTTGCCAGGGCTGCCTGGTGTTTCGACACCATTTATGGGGTTGGAGTCAGCACAGCGGCAGAGCAGGGTCGGGGAAAGTCCCTGCCCAGCCCTTGGCAGGGGAGAGTGGCCCCCGCCCCGGGGAGCCCCCACCCTGCCCACCCAGCGCTGGGGGGTCTAGGAGGTGTGCAGAGACCTGCCAGGTTCCTGCTTGCCAACCTCTTGCGCCTGTCCC
>JAVSBS010019889.1:0-20456 GCA_033124195.1 Coracias cyanogaster
TCCTTATGTTCTTTTTGTCTTTTTTTTTTTTTTTTTTTTTTTTGACGATTCCCTCTTAAAAGTGCATTTCCTACAAAATGTGCAACACGAGCGCACCCTCTCCTCACCAGCCACCTGGTACCTGTCCACAGGAATGCATAGCTCAGACACATGGACGCCCCCCGGCGTGGGGACACCTGTGGGGACTGGCCGGGGACAAGGAGGGCACTGCAGAGAGACGGCAGCGGGTGGCGGGTGCCCCGGCATGATGCTGGCAGCTCAGGTCCCACCGGGGCAGCAGTGGGAGCGTCCCATGTCCCCACGGAACCGGGGTGCTGCCGCGACCATCACCAGCCAAGCCCATGCACACTCCGAGGCCACAAGCCCACTCCTCCTGTGACACTCGCTCATGCCACCTGTGCCACGACCTCGCCACAGCCTGGCAACACCCATCCCCCAGGCGCCTTCGCAGCACAGAGCATCGCAGCGAGTGTGGCCCCACCGGCTGGGAACCAGCTGCGGGAGGCATCCCCCCCAGCCCCGCTACTCATGCCCTGGCCCTGCAGCCCCCCAAGACTCAGCAAGGGGGCCAGGGGAGTGGTGAGGGGGGGTTTGTTCTACTCACATAGAGGCAAGAATGAGAGAGTCAAGAGCTGTTGCATATCCGAGCCTCCAGCAGTGGCCGGCAGGGCCCTGGTGTCGCGGCCCCGCTGCGGCTCCGGAGGCATCGCTGGCACAAGTTGTGTCAGGTCTTGGTGTGGCACCAGCCGATGGGGCAAAGAATAGTGTTTTTTTTTTTTCCTTTTTTTTCTGCTGTTTGTTTTCGGGTGCAGCGCGGGGGTTGGCGGGGGGGGGGGGGGAAGGTCCTCCTGGGATGGGTTGTTGTTTTGTTTGTTTTGGTTTTTTTTGCCTTTTTAAAAAAGTTCGATGCTTTTCCATCTTTTTTCCCTCGCTCCTTCCTTTGGGTGTGGGTTTTGCTTGTTGTTGTCATCGTCGTCATCGTCGTCGTGGTGAGTCCACACTCTCCGTCGTCACCGCAAGGCTGGGCCTGGTGCTCGGGGACGGGGGTGTTCCTCTGGGGGTGCCTAAAGCAGAGGAGAAGGGAGGCGAAGGGGCGGCACAGCGGCGGTTATCCCAGGTACCAGGACTGCCAGGAGAGAAGAGAGAGGCTGCCATTAGTGCCACTGAGCCCCTCTGTCACTCCAGTATGTCCCCCCCACCCTCAGATAGTTGTCCCCCCACTGTCACCCTACTCGCTGTTTGGCATCCCCATTCCTGCACCGAGTTTGTCAATCCTCTGCACCAGGGCCTCCGTGTCCCCCTCGGTGGCCGGTCCCTCAGCACCTCCACGAAGAGGGCAATGCTCCCCAGGGAAGGCTTGGGGATGCATGGGGAGTGGCAGGGCTGGGGTGGTCCCCTGCCTCCTCCTCATTGTCTCCCCCCCAGCCCCAAGTTCAAGTTCATCCCCAATTACCTCATGTCTGGTTTCCATTGGCAACGAGACAGCTTGGGGCCGCCACTTCCCTTAACCCTTCCCAGCCCTGCCACACGTGTCCCAAGAGTGCCAGGTCTCAGCTATCCTGCTCCGATACCACTTGGGCTCCTCCATGCCTCAGTTTCCCCAAGCAGAGCATCTGTGAGCCCTGGGGAGGCTCCTGGAGCGTGACTGGACACATGCACATAGGGACAGGGACCCTGGGGCTGCAAGTGGCTGTGACCCCCTGGTTGCTGGGGGTGCAGAGACCCTGGCATCCTGTCCGTGGAGCTCCCCCAGCGCTGCCCCGTGTCTCCTCCTCAGGGACCCAGAGGGGTGCATGCCCCACTGTGCTCTGTCCACGTGGGGAAACAATGCCAGGGGGCTGTGGTCACAGCCCAGTGTTTGCCCCTGCTACGGCACAGCACCCTTGGGTGGCCCAGCTCATAGTCCTCAAAGGCTTGCCCCTGGCACAGCACTGCACCCGCAGGTGCCCCATGGCACAGCTCACAGTTCCTGAGTGCTTGGACCCTGGCAAAGCACTGCACCTCTGGGTACCCCACAGCGCCCTGAGTCCTTGCCCCCAGTGGGCGCAGCACCCTGGGGTGCCCCCGGCACGGTGCCATCCACACGTCCACCCTGCTGCCCTGGCACTGCCATCACCTGCCAGGCAGGGCCGCAGCCTCCCGCAGCTGCCCTGCGGGGACAGCTGAGCCCAGGCAACTTGTACCACAGGCGAGGCAAGGCACTGGCACCTTGGCCCTGCAGCACTGCACGCGGCACTGGCGCTGGCTCTGGCTCACAAACCACTGGATAAATAATGCCCACGACTGACGGAAAGCCCCTGGCAGGTGCATAGTACCTCCCACTGCAGCAGGTGCAGGCAGGTGAGAGCAGGGTGCCCGTGCCCCCCCCCGAGGATGCTGTGGGCACCTGGGCAGTCCGGCCGTGCCATGGTGCCAGGCAGGGCACAGCTGGAGCCTGGTGAGAGGAAGGCCAAGTGCCAAGTGTGGGCACCACAATGACCTCCCTCTGCCCTGGGGGACCCTTGGTGGCCCTGAGCCACCAGCAGTGCCGGGGGTCCCGGCACAGGGTGCCGGGTGGCGACGCCCATGGGAATGCCATGGCAGACATACCCATGGTGGCAATACCCACAGTGGTGATGTCAAGGCAGTGATGCCCACAGCAGCAATGCCCACAGTGGCAATGCCAGGGCAGCGATGCCATGGTGGTGATGCCTGTGGTGGCAATGCCTGTGGTGGCAATGCCCATGGTGGCAATGCCCACAGCAGCAGTACCTATGGCAGCGGTGCCACTGAAGCAGTGTCACGGGATCGATGCCATGCTGGGGATGCCCATGTCTGGAACAGCACAGCAGTGATGCTCACGATGGTGATGTCTGCAATGGCCATGCCCATGATGGCAATGCCCGCGGCAGTGATGCCGTGGTGGTGATGCCCACCATGGCAATGCCTATGGTGGCAGTACCAGAGCAGCGATGCCATGGGGGGAGTGCCTGCATCGGCAACGCCATGGCAGTGATACCCATGACGGTGATGCCTGCAATGGCCATTCCCATGGCAGTGATGCCCACGGTGATGCCATGGCGGCGATGCCCTGGATGAGGGCAAGTGGGTTCCCCCAGCAGCATCCCCACTCTCACCTGTGCCTGATAGATACTCCCAGGATCCCTTGGTCCTAATCCCACGAAGGAACGGTTCGCAGGGGGCGTGCCTGGTGCAGAGTAGGCTGGGGAACAAATGAGAGCTAGTTAACGGGGCTGCTGGTGGCACTGCCATCGTCCCGTCCAGGCTGAGCCCAGCCTGCTCTCTGGTGCTACTGGGACAGGTGTCCCATGCACCCGGAGCTGGCAGCTGGGTGACGTCACCAGCTGTGCAGGTGAGTGGAGCCGGGGCTGCTGTGCCCAGGGCAATGCCACTTGTGCCTGTGTCCTGCTGGGGAGGAGCGTCAGCAGGCTGGGAGAGTGAGACCCCCTGGGGTGCGGGCATGGATGGGTGCTCCCCTCCCATGCCAGTGCTGCCATGGGGCCAGCGTGATGGGAGCCACCAGCTCCCCTCAGCCATGTCTCCCTGCTGCCACCTCCACCCCAAGCTGAGGCTCTGGCCATGAGACTCAGAGCCAGCGGGGAACAGCCAGTGTCACCTGCATGCATCCTGCGCCAGGACCAGGGGCACTGGCACTGCCCAGTCCTCCCCCATGGCTGTGGCCCTGTCACCAGTTGGGCCACACTGCCCCTCCAGATCTGCCAGGCTCTGATTTCTTCATCACACGCAAACTCAACACCTGCCAGCTGCCTGGCACCCCCGTGGCCTGTCCCCCAGGGATGGTGCCCCCGGGCAGGGCTTGACCCTGTGGGGACGTGGCAGCCTCTTGTGGTACCATGAGGTGTCCCATGGGCACAGTGGGACAGGGACAACCCCCTCGCGGAGTACAGTGGTAGCACAGCATTCCACCACTGTGGCATGCATCCCGATGCCAGCCCGGTGGCAACACCAGCAGCTCTCCTCTGCAGCCCTGGGCCCAATGCTTCAAAATACTCCTGGCCAAGGTCCGAAAGTCCCTCAACGTGGAGTGGAGGGGGTTGAGCTTGCTGGCCACTGCTGCTAACGAAGGCCCCCCAGGCATCTCCCGCCGAGGGCTCTGGGTGGCCTGCACGCCATCCTTCCATCCACGCTGCTTTGTAGCCCCTGAGCAGGGGGGGGGTCCGCAGCAGCAGGGACCCCCTGGCAGCGAGAGGACAGCAGCCCCGTGTGGCACAGCCGGGCACACTGCTGCCAGCTCCAGCGTCATACCTGTGCTGGTCCCCGTGTCACAGGCAGCACCGCTGCTGCCAGTGGGGAAACTGAGGCACGAAGAGGCAACAGCCTCCCCCAAAAGCCCTGCCTGTGCTGGGGGGGGTTTGGGCAGGACATTGGCTTGGAGAGGCCCCACCACGGCTCCACTCCTGCTCACCCGGCCGCCCCAGAGGGATGTGGGGCTCGGGCTGGTCCCTGGGACCAGCACGGACCCCCAGGCCCTGGGAACACAAGAGCCACCTGCCCAAACCCTGCCCGCTCCAACCTGCCTGAGACCCAGCAAACTCATGGCATGCCGGCTGCCGCCCTCTCCCCGGCTGCGGGGACGCCACCTCCACCAACACTCCCCAGCAGCACCTACACAGAGGGGACTTTGTGGGGGCTGCAAGAGGAGGGGGCCGGCCGGGCCGGGGAGAGGGGTGGGCGCCGCAGGGTGCTTACTGGGTGATGTCGGTGAGGTCGTCCCTCCCTCGGTAGTTGTCGTGGTGGATTTGGTGTCAGGAGAGACGGCCAAGCGGGGCATGCCGGGGGGAGGTGGCGGCGCCAGCATCTGCGTGGGCAGGTAGTGGCTGGGCACTTTCACTTGACCACTTCCATTTAACTGGGGACACAACACAGACAGAAAAACAAACAGCACAAGCCATTAGGAAGCACGTGCAGCACCGGCGGAGCTGGCCTGGTGAGCCCGCAGTGCCACCTGGCACGGGTGCGGAGCATCCCTCACCACTGACATGAGTTTGTTGGGTCTCAGAGCAACGGTCGGCGCCAGCGACAGGAAAATCAAGGCGGTACAGGGAGTTTTGAGGGGCTGAGGGGCCCCATGCCCCATGGCGTCACATGCCATGCCGGCAGCTGCTGCCCTCTCTACAGCCTCGAAAGTGCTTGCCTGCAGAGAAGGGCACCCATGGCCCTGGCATGGTTCTGGCCTTCAGAGGCTCCTGTGCCAGCCCCTGTGCCCGGCCCGGCACAGTCTCGCCAGACGGGCATGGAGCAGCTGTGCCGGGGAAAAGCGGCCCTCACCTTGGCATCTGTCCTCGCTGCTGAGGGGCAATGGACAGGTGCTGGGCAGAGTTTGGGGGGGGCTCCTCGAGACCCTCTGCATCCGAGGGGCACAGTGGGGCCACGGGGCAGAGGAGGGCATAGGAGCAGGAACGCAGCCACCCCCAGTCCCTGGATTTGGGCATGAAGGGAGTCCAGGGGGTGGGTGTGTGGGGTGCTGGGTGTGCTGGGTGTGTGAGGTGCTGGGTGTTTGGGGTGTTGTGTTCATGGGGTGCTGAGTGCATAGGGTGATGGTTGTGCCGAGTGCTGGGTATAAGGGGTGCTGGGTGTTTGGGTTGCTGGGTTCATGAGGTGCTGGGTGTGCAGGGCGTTGGGTGCATGGTGTGCTGGGTGCTGAGGCGAGGGCAGGCACACAGCTTCACGGTGTGGCCCTGCCACCCCGGTGGGGATGCTGGGGGACATGGCACAGTGCGTGGGCTGACAGGTCCCCAGCCAGCTGTGCACGCAGACAGGGCATGCAGAGTCCACAGCTCTCCAGACACACTGGCGGACGGTAGCTCTTCGGCAGTGGTCACACATTCCCTGCCAGATAACACACTCTAACCAGACACCCCCAGCCCTGCCTGACAGCTCAGCCCTGGCACCTACCGCACCATCTCCCCTGCAAGGCATCTCCCCGTGCTGAGCAGGGATGGCATCTCCATCCCCAGCGAAACAAGGTGCCAACACTGGCCTGGTCCAGTGGCACTCCCAAACCACAGCAAGGCACTGGCCAGAGCCTCTCAGCCCCAACTGAAGTGGCAGGAACACCCAACCAGGCTGGGTGCCAGCACCTGGGTGCCACCAGAGCACCCTGAACCCCCTTATGCGGCGGCAGTGGTGGCAGTGACGGCAGTGGTGGCAGACGATCCTGGGGATGCCACTCTGGCAGCCCAGCCAGCGGCAGCCCCCGGCACTCCATGGCGAGGCCGGTGATGGGATGCAGGGATGGGGCCAGATCCTTACCGGTCCGGGCTGCTGGTTGGACGGGTCGCAGGCCAGCGAGACGAGATCTTTCAGCGGGTCCTGCGGGTTGAGATGAGGCGGGTACCGAATGGCCGTGTGGGGGAAGTAGGTGGAGGCCGTCTGGGGGAGGATGGAGGTGGTAGGGAAATGCAGAGCAGACGACGGGTGTGGGCTTCGAGCGATACCTGCAGGTGAGAGTGGAAAGGGGGGACCCACCAATGTCACTGGGAGTTGGCCGCTGCCCCAGTCCCCTGCCCGCTCCCCAGTTCACTCTGTGCCTCGGTTTCCCTGCCAGGTCACTCACCACTGTGCACCGCGATGACGGGACGGTGGTGCTGGGTGAAGCTGCTCAGCCGGGGCGAGGAGTCCTGGGGTGATGGGCTGTTGAAGGGGGACTTATCCATCTCCGACTTCTTCACGGTGGGTGAGATGCCTGGAGAAAGTGGGGTGCAGTGTCACACCCCAGCACCTGCCACAGGACCCTGGGTTGCTGCCATCCCAGGCTGGGGCTGAGGTGCTTGCTCCTGGGGTGAGAGGGACCCTGGGGACAGGCTGGGCATGGGGAGGGTGTGTGGGCATGAGTGTGTGCATGTGTGTGCACATCTGTGCTTGTACACGGATGTGCACGTGTGTGGGCACCTCCAGGTGTGTACCACAGGTGAGCACATGCCTGAGTGCATGTCCCAGCATACAGGTGTGTATGAGTGTGCACACACCTGTGGGCACATGTATGCATGTGTGTGCACCTCTGTGATGGTGTGTACATGCACACGTGTGTGCAGGCATGTGTTCATGCACAGGCATCAGCTTGAGCATGCATGTGCACCACTACGTGTGCAAGCACACACGTGTGTACAGGCAGGTGCACACAGTGCTGCATGTGCTCACTCCACATGCAGGAGTGGGTGTCCCCACAGGTGCCCCTGTGACCCTGCAGTCCCCACTGGGCTTCCACCTCCCCTGGCACCCTGGGGCTGGGGGCTGCATCCTGTCAGGTGACCCATCCAGAGACCTGCAGGCCTGGCCCCTGTACCGCACTGGCCGCACGGGTCCGCAAGCGCCACGGCGAGCTGGTGGGGGGGTGGCTGCCACGCTAATCCCCCGTCACCGTGGCTTTAGCTCTGGCCATTTGGCACAGGCCCCATAATGGGTTTAGTCCCTTCTCAGCCGAGGGTTAGGAGGATTTCCCAGAACATCCCGTATGGGATTGCCATAACCCTCCCGCCGCCACGGCTGAGCCCTCTGGCTGCCCCCCTTGTCCCAGATCACCATCAGGTCACCGGCAGGGGACAGGGACATCCCTGCACGATGCCCTCCTGCCACACACCCCGCATGCCCACGTGCAATGCTTTGGGGGGGCGGTTACCTCTCCCTCAGGACCCCCCTGCCATCCCACCTGACCCCCCTCCTCAGCCCTGGCCCCATGGATCCTGAACGGAGCAAGAGGGGGCTACCATCCCTGGCACACATGGGCACTGTCCCACAGCAGGACGTGCTTTCCCCAAGCCTCCTCCCGACAGAATCAGTGGCTCTAGCCCCGGAAGAGCAGCTCCTTTGCCTGCGGCCCCGCAAAGGCACCCCGGTGTGTGGGAGCCGCTGTGCCAGCCCCGTAGCATTGCTTTAATTAGCCCAGCCCCCCCTTTTCTTAATGAACAGCTAATTGGAGCTGTCTAGACAGGAAAGGGAAAAAAACGCCAAGCAAGAAAGAAAACTGTCCATAGAGCCAGCAGCTGCCGTGGGGCTGGGAGAGGCCGTTGTGGGGCTGGGGCACAGGGCTGGCCCTATAGAGAGCAACCCCAGAGAGCCTTGGCCTAGATCAGGGGGGCTTATAGCAACACCACGACACCTACAGAGAGCCCATGCCTTAATGGAGTGCTCTGGAGTAACACCACAACTCCCAGAGAGAAGCAATGACTTGCTGGGGGGCCCCGTAGCAACACCATGGCACCTACAGAGTGCCACAGGGGAGGTCTGCAGAGGAGTGAGCAGGCCGGGGGGCCCTATAGCCACGTGAGGGCACCTATAGGGAGGCACCTACCCCCTTCCATGTCTTCTGTCCAGTTGCGGCTACTGCTGGTGGGGGAGTTGGAGGAGGTGTAGTACTCGCCCCCTGGGCTGGTGTCGATATCATCCTCCATGGACCCCGACTTGTGCCGTTTGCTCCTGGGGGGCAGGGAAGGGATCAGCACCTGCCAGGATTCGGCCTGGCCCCCACCTACACCATGTCCAGACAGCCAGTGGCCCACAGCTGTGCTCAGGGTGGCCCCAGCATGGTCCTGGCATGGGCCCAGCATCATCCCAGCAGCCCCCTGGCATCACCCTGGCATCACCCTGGCATCACCCTGGCATCGCCTCAGCACAGCCCTGGCACGGCCCTGGCATCCCCCCGGCATCTTCCCGGCATGGCCCTGGCAGCACCTACCCACTGGAGGAGGTGCTGGGCAGTGTCCTCCTCATGCCGGTGCTGGAGGGGTTCAGGTCATATGCCAGGTGGCCCTGCAGCTCCCCCAGGGAGAAGTTTGGCCCCGTGCCTGTCACCACCGGTGCTGCGGGAAGAGACAGGGATCGGGGGGGCTGGCATCGCCCCCCATCCAGAGGGGAGGGGAGCCCCAGCCCGCAGCTGGTGTGGGGGACCTCTCAGCACACTGGCAGGGCCAGGCAGCTGGGGGGTGGCATCGTGTGACACTCACTTCGGGACACCTGGATGAGCTCGGTGACGCTGAACACCCCTGAGGTGACGAAGCTTTCCTGGAAGTCTGTCGAATCTGCACAGGAAAGAGGAGGGATTTCTGGGGGGGGAGGACAGGACCCCCTTGCCTGACCCGCACTGTCTAGTGGCAATGCTTGAAGGCACCGCAACATCCCCAAATCCCCTATAATGCCACCCCCCACCTCAGCCGGCTTCATTCCTCCAGCAAGGGGCCACTGTGACAGTTGCCCCTGCACAGGACACTCCAGGACTGCTCCGAGCCTCAGTTTCCTGGCGGCTGAAAGCTGGGAGCTGTACCCCCACCGCAGCACCCTCGTGGCAGCTGTTGTCCCCAAGGACATGGGGCTCTGCTGGCTGTGCGATGAGGCTGAGGCCATGCCTGGCACCAGAGCAGCTGGCAGGAGCTGCTGGTGCGGGGGCCATGACTGCCTGGCAAGGGGGCCAGCTTTGTGCAGAGACCCTGGGGATGGACTCGGGTGTCCCTTGACGCCTCCCCGGAGCGCTGCCTGCCCCACTCACCCAGCGTGATGGGTTTGCTGTCCTCCTGGTCTGAGCCAATGCCTGTCCGGGGGCTGTTGCTCTGCTCTGCATCTGCAAGAGGGAAAAACCAACAGGGTGACCCAGGGATGCCTGCGGCTGGCTGCCCCAAGAGCCCCCCTTGCTGCTCTGCCTGGGGTGGGGGCGAACTGAGGCATGGTCTGGCCAGTGGATCCTACCCTGCAAGTATGCCATGGCCAACCCAGCATGTCCCCAGCCACAGGGAAGAACCACTGAGCATCCCACCCTGTGGTCCTGCTGCTGGCGCCAGGAACAGGACACTCCGGGGCTATGGGAGCCGCTCCCCGCAGGAGGGAACCCCATGCGCTTGGCCTGCCCCGCTGCAGAGCAATGGTCTCTTGGCCATGCTCCTGCCTCCTCTCCTCGCCCCAGCCGCAGCAGTGACCCATCCCTGCACCACCAGGCAGTGCCACCATGGCTGCCCGCCCCACGGCCCCTCAGCCTGCCTCCTCCGAGCCCCCCAGAGAGCCCCAGAGCAGCACCCACTCCAACCCTTGAAGCCCCCACCATCCCCACTCCATTTCAGTGGAAAATACCCCGGCTCAGCGGCTGCACTCGGCAGCACGGGCACATCCCCGCACACCACAGCACCCTTTCTCCCTGGCACGGGCTTGGCCACACACCCCTTGCCTGGCTGCTCCCAAAGCCCTTCCAGAACTTTTCTCATGCACTTCCCCACCTCCTTGTCCTCCGTCCGGCTCCTCCATCCTCCTCCCACCCCTTGGCCTTCAGTATTTCTCTCTCACAGCTTTGGCTGGTGCCAGGAAAGGGCCATGACAACCCAAACACCGTCACAGCAGACGGCCACGGCTGCCCGCCTGCCCGAGCTCAGGGCTTTTCCCTTTCTTCCCTTTCCTTCTCTCCCTTCCTCCCCTGCCCACCCCACCCCATGCTCCCCCCTTGTCCCTTGCACACACAGGGCTCTTGGGCGGTTATTTTTGGCGGGCCAGGCTGAGCCATGCCTGCGCTGTCCCCAGCCCCAGCATCCCTGAGTGCCGCCCGCACCAGCCCCAGGGCCGCTTGGCATTGAGGCCAAGTGCAGCCATTTTGTCTCCCTCCCCAGTTGCCAGCGTTCCTCCCCACCCTTTCCCCATGCTGGCCTGGCAGCTCTTTTTTAACGCCAGTGGCCCCGTGGCATCCCGCCCTGCTGCTGCGCTCTGCCGCCAGCCGGCCCCGTGCCCGTGTGCTTGCCCATGCGCTTGCCCGTGCGCTTGGCTTCCTCCAGGCAGCCATTTTAGGGAGCAGAAATTCCCTCAGCGAAGGGTGCGAGGGTTTTTTTTTCCCCTCCTTCACTCCATTTTTCTTTTCTTTCACCACTTTTCCCCCCATTTGGAAAGTTGGCACAGTCCCAAGTGTGCGGGAGCGGGTGGTGGGAGTGAGTAGGGCACAAGCCAAGCTGGGGCGGGGGTCGAGAGGCAACAGGGACCCCCCGCATGCCTGCGGGCACTGCGCGGCCGGACACGGCCCCTCCTTGCCTCTTAAAACAACAAATCTCGCAGCAGCTCTGGAAGTGGTTAGCCATGGAGCCCAGCCAAGGCGTGGGGCGGTGTCTGGCGGTTACAGCTCTGAGGCCAGCCTGGCTCCCCACACCCCCCCTGCCATCGCCTCGGGACTCCCTGGCCCCTCACTTGCCCCTGGGGATGGCCCTTGGGGGCCCAGTCCTGGAGGTACTTGGCCACTGGGAAGCCCCCCTGGGCCGTGCCCTCCCCTGGCAGCCCTGAGGTGCCCAGCACGGCTGGCCCTTGGCTTGGCCCACAGGACCTTCCACAATTGCTCGCCCTCAGACACTCTGCACAGACCCTGCTTGTCTCCAGGTGCCCCACACGGACCTTTGCTCTCCCCACAATACCCAGCATGGACCTTTCCCCATCGCACATGACCCTTGCTCACACCAAGAACTCCCACATGGACCTTTCCTCTTCCCCAGATGCTCCACACAGACCTTTGCTCCCCCAGAATGCCTGGCACAGCCCTTTGCTCCCTATCAAAACCACCCCAGCTTGGCCCAGGGCACCCAGCAGGACCACTCACTCATCCTGGGTGCCACCCTCCCCTGCCCCCATGGTTGTCCCCCTGACCCAGCTCTGCTGATGCCACCCCACCACGGGGCCCCCAACCCCAGCGCCCCACTCTCAGACACAGCACCCCAGGGCACACTGGAGACTTTCCCGAGCTCTGAGGTTTGGCAGCAGGACTGTCCCCTCCCATCACCCTCATGTCCCCGCCAACAGCAGCATGTGGGGACCATGGACTCGGTACCCCCCCCCCCCCACCCCAGCCACCAGTAATCCTCGTGGCTGGGCCGGGCGAGCTCGCCAGAAGATTTCTGGCTGCCTCCCCCAGCGCAGTGCACCCGGGCCAAACGCTGCTCTCACCGCCATGTGACGGATGCTGCGGCCGGTCGGCGCGTGCTAAAATGGCGAAGGGATTGTTGGGCTCCTGCTGTGGCCTCTCGCCCCCAAAAGGGATGTTCTGGGGGGGGAGCATGCCAAATCCAGCACCCAACGAGGGGCTTGGCTGCACCCGGAAGGTGAAAGAAGCCTGAGGAGTCCCCCCGTGCCAGCTGATGGGGGGCATCCCACACCCTCCACACACCCCCTGCCACATTGCAGGGAGCCTGCAGGGAGGGAGGTCAGTGCTGGCATGGTGGGCGGACAGTGCTTGGTGCCCAAACAGGTCCATCTGATCGCTTTTAAAAATAGCAAAGTGTGTGTCTGGGGAGGAGTGGGGTGGGGGGGCGGGGAGCGAGGGCTGACAGGGCTCTTGGCCTTGCTGGCAGCCTGGACGGATGCCACCTATTGAATTATGGATCCCTAGCAGCCCGGCCCGGCTGGCTGGCAGGGTGCAACCGGCCCCACGATGCCTCCCTGCCCACGACCTCGGTGTGTGGGAACGGCCTCCGCGGGCAGCAGGGCTGGCCCTGTGGGGGGGTCCCTGCAAGGCTGGGTGCCCCCCGGGGCTGGCCTGGCTGTGGGAGAGCCCTGGCTCTGTGTCTGAGCACTAACGGTAACAGGGCACGGCATTACCGGCAGAGCACGGGGAGCAGGCGCAGAGGCTGGAGGATGCTGGGGGCTGGTGGAGCCACTGGTGTCACTGGGCGTATGCAGCCCAGGCCCCTCTGCAAGGGCAGCGGCTCTCCTCCTCCTCCCTCAGCTCTGCTAGTGACGGGGCAGGAGACGGGGGAGGGCTCAGCACCGCTGCCCCATGCCTCAGTTTCCCCTGGGGCCAGCTGAGTGCCAGGTCCCCGGGGAACTGCCGGCCTGACTCTCCCTCGGTGCCCCAGCACCTACCCAGGAGCAACGCACAACCTGCCGCTGCCTCCAGCTGCCCCTCCGCAGTGTGCATCACTAGGGCCCAGAGGGAACAGCCTGGTCAGGATGGGGGACGCTTCGAGACCTGAGGGAGCCTGAGTGCTTTGGGGCAGTGGCCCCACTCTAAGGGCTAGGAGTAAGTGAAGCTGCGGCGGGGGTGACTTGGGGACTTCTCTCTGCCAGACCCCAGGACCCTCCCAGGCCCGAGTGGCTCTGCCTGTCCCGCCGCCCTTACATAAAGTCCGGAACGGACCCGCTTGTGTAACCTCCTTTATGTAACACCCCGCGCCGGCGTGTGTGCGGGTAAATCCCGGCTCAGCCAGCCCGGCTGGCACACCGCGGGCACCGGACCCGCCGAGCCCCGCTCCCCCCCGCCGCCGTGCCTGTGTCCCGGGGGGGCGGGGGGAAGCTCTCGGGAGGTACAGGCCAGGGTGCGGGGTAGCGGGGACGAGGTGCGGGATCTGCGCCCGGAACGCCGCGGGGGCGGCGGCGTCTCCCCCCGTCGGCAGGACCCCGGGGAGGTCCCGGCGGAGGCAGCCCCGGGCGGGGGGGCCGCTCCCCGCTGCCACGTTCGCCGGCCGCAGCCAGCTGGCCGCGGGGCCGGGCGGGAGCTCGCTCGCTGGCCGCCGCTGCCGCCTTGTCCTCGGCCGACCCCAGGGAGCGGCCGGGGGGAACCCCCCCGGGCCGGCGGCACGGCCCCCCCCTTCCCCGGGCGGGCTGGGCCACGGCCAGCACTGCTGGCCCGCGGAGGAGAGCGGGGACAGATGGACGGGCGGGAGCGGGACGGACAAAGGGAAGGCTGAGCCCCCCCTCCCTCCGGGGTGCTGGCACCCAGCCCTGAGCCCGGGTGAGGGGGCTGGGGGCGGCCGGGATGCAGCTGCTGGGAGAGGGGGGAGAGGGAGGATGCGGGGAAAGGAGGGGGTAAGAAGGAAGGAAGGAAGAAATTAAAGTGAGGGGAAAGGGAAAGGGGAAAAAAGAAGAAAAGGAAAAAAAGGGGAAAAAAAGGAAAAAGGAAGAAAAAGAAAAAACGAAAAAATAAAAAAGAAGAAAGAAGAAAAAAGGAAAAAATAAAATAAAAATAGAAAGAGAAAAATAAAATAAAAAGAGAAAAAGAAAAAGAGGAAAATAAAAATACAAAAAGAGGGAAAGAGCTGACAGAGGAGGGAAGGGAAAGCAGAAGGAAGGCAGAAGAAAGACAGGATGACAGAAGGGCAGGATGGAGAAGGGAGATGGAGGGGGCAGGGGCACACCCAGCTCTGCAGCTGCAGCCAGAGGGTTCCAGCCCCCATCTGCTCTGACAGACCCTCTGCCCTGCCAAGGGCCCTGGGCAGCCGCCAGCATCTATCTCACCGTCCCACTGGCAGCCCCATGGCTTGGTGTATCCCCACAGCTCGGCATGGTCCTGCAGCACTGCACAGCCCTATGGCATGGCCCCACAGTACAGTCACACCCCCATAGAGTCCCACAGCCCCCTCTCATGGGGTCCCACCGAGTCCCCCCCAGGCCCTGTCTCACCCCACCCTGACCACAGGCATTGCTCGCAGTGCACTGTGGGAATCTCCCATCCCAGGGCCAAGGTCTGAGGCCACACAGGGATGGGGGGGCAAGTTCAAGCCCTCCTCGGGGCTGGCCAGGACTCCAGTGCAGGGGCTGGCATGGCAGGAGACCCCAAGCCCCAGATAGCAGTGCCAGCCTGGCGCAGGGGCACAGCAGGGGCTTGGTGGCATCTGCTGCCCCCCCCTCCACGCCCACGGCTGCCGGTGGGAGGGAGTACCACGGGCATCTGCTGCCCCAGCTGTCCCTTGCCAGTGTGGCACAGAGCCGGGCACCCAGCCAGGATGGCAACTGCGACCCCACGGAGGGCACAGTGCTTGCCAGCATGGGGGGGTGGCAGTGGCAGAGGTGGGGGCAGCAGGTGCTTGTGAGACGGAGCTCGCTCATCTTTTATTCATGAGGCGCTGAACAGCAACTGGGAATCACTCGGGCCCCTTCCCTCCCCACCTTGGCAGCCCAGGATGCGGCACTCCGTGCCAGGTCCCCAGCAGACACCGCTTGCTCTGGCTGAGGCCGCAGGGCTGAGTGTGGGGCCACTTGGGCAACCGGCTTCACTGGTGAGCGGGGCTGGGGCCGCCGCTCTGGCTGGGCACTGCGGGGATGCCAGCCAGTTCTGCACACCATGGGCCCGCGCACTGCGGGAGAGCTGGGGAAGCCCTGACCTCCCCAAGGTCACCGGCACATCGATCCAGAGCTCTAGCGTGATGGAACCGCCCTGGCTGTGGCTGCTGCCAGGCTCCTGGTGCAACCGGGCACAGGGACGGTGGATCCCCGGGCAGTGATGCCACGGGGAACAGGGAGGGTGGGGGTCACTGTGTCTTGGTGAGCCCCCTTCCACCCTGCCCTGCAGCATGCAGCTCTTGGGGGCAGGAACCCAGCCCCTGTCAGTTCTCTGCTGTCTCAAACCCTTGTGCCTTTTCCTGGGGGTCTCTCCTTCTAGGCCCGCTGGGCTCTGCCAGTCCCACTCCCCTCAACCCCAGCTTCCCTGGCTGTTCGGCCGTGAGCAGAGATACCCGGAGCAGGAGATGGGCTTGCATGTTGATCTCTGCGCTAGGGGGGTTCCCTGGCCCACCTCCCCACCAGTGCTCAGCTCCGTGGATGGCAGAGCCCAAATATTGTGCACCTCATCAATCTTCTTGCAACCCTGCTGATAAATATTTGTGCAGGGGCTGGTGGGGCAGCGCTGCCCGGGAAATGCCTGCTCCTCCATCTGTAGGGAGCGCGCAGACATTTGGCATGGCTGGCCTGGCATGGCCGGCAGCATGCTTGGGACAAGAGCCCTGGCACGGGCTTCCCAGCAGATTGGTGCCATCTGCCTTGTGCTGCAGCCAGCAACGAGGCTGGTGAGGGGAGATAAGGGGCTGCCAGGCAGTGGGAGACACCAATGCTGGCACGGTGTGGAGGCCCCTGCTGCCCCCCCGGGTGCCGTCTGCCACTGGTGGCATGGCCAGCTGCATGCGGGCAGCGTGCCGGGGGGGCCGGGAGCGGGGATGCCACCCTGGGGCCTGCTGCCTGCTTGCCCTGGGCGCCCATCTGCTCCCACCTTACACGGCCCTGGGGGTGGCAGAGCCAGGCTCAGCTGGCAGGGGAAGCTCACTGCAGGGCACAGCCTTTGCCTCCCTGCCCCACTGTGCATGTTGGCTGTAGAACACCCCAAAAGGTGCGAGGGGCCAGCACGGCCCCTGTCCTGCCTCCCCCCAGCTCCTGGACCCCCGCCAGGAGAGGGTTGGGGTCCAGGGACAGGGGGTGCTGGGATGGAGATGCTGGGATGGGGGGGTGCCAGGATGGGGAAGCTGTGATACGGAGTGCCAGGATGTGAGATGTAGGGCTGGGTGCAGAGGGATGGGGATGCAGGAATGGAGGTCGGGAGCTCAGAGGTGAGGGTGCAGGGAGAAAGGAACCACCCCATCCCCCCCCAGACTGGCTGCTGCCGTCGGGAGCTGCTGGGAGGAATCTCTCTGTAATGCTTCGAAGGTCCTGGCACCATCGACTGGGGAGATTGATTACCATTTTACTGCAATGCTTTTGACTTTCACCAGCGACCTCCGAGCTCCCGGCTCCCCCCCACTGCTGCACACCCAGCTCTGGGCTGCAGCGCCATCCCCTCCCCCACTGCGGTGTGCACAGCCCAGCCCTGCTCACATCCAGCACCCAGCCCTGCTCACATCCAGCACCCAGCCCTGCACCCAGCTCTGCTCACATCAGCACCCAGCCCTGCTCCCAGTCCACCAACCCACCCTGTACCCAGCTCTCAACCAGTCATGCACCCGGCCTTGCTCCCATCCAGCACCCATCCCGCTCCCATCCAGCAGCCATCCTTCTCCCATCCTGCTCCCATCCAGCACCCATCCTTCTCCCATCCAGCGCCCATTCTTCTCCCATCCTGCTCCCATCCAGCACCCATCCTGTTCCCATCCTTCTCCCAACCTTCTCCCATCTCGCTCGGTGCCGAAGCCCGCCCTACCCGCAGTGGTGCGGAGGCCGCGGGTGCGGGACAGGGTGCGTGGGGCCGGTGCCGCGCTGCCGAGTGCGGGGGAGCAGAGCCCGGCCTCCGTCACGGCTCTGCAACCCACGGCAGCCCCCCCGGGGGCAGCGGGGCTGGGATGAGGCCCCCCTTCCACCCTCTTTCCCCACCTATGGAACACCGGGCGGGTCGCCCAGGCAGAGGGACGGGGGGCAAGAAAGAGCCGAGAGGCAGAGCTGGCGCTTGGCATCGCTGGGGGGTCTCAGCCCAGCCCCCCCAGGCTGCCCCCGACCCCGGGTGGGGAGAGCAGGGCCGGGGGCTCTTCTAACCGCCTCCCCTCGCCGGCGTTGCCGGAGTAGCGGCGGGGAAATTGTGCTGACAGCAGCGAAACGGGCCGGGCGTGGGCGGGCGGGCGAGCGGCAGCGCCGGGGCTGCCTGGCCGGCCGACCCCCCTCCGCTGCGGCCAGGATGCTGCGGGGGGGCAGCCGCAGGGCGAGGTGCGCAAAGCGGGAGCGGGGCAGGGAGGAGGCCGGCGAGCGAGCGGAGCCCCGGAGGTGCCCGGGAGCCCTGGGGGTGCCCGCACCGCCCCCCCCCCGCCCCTCGGCCCGGCCACACAGCGCTGGGTCCGACGGCTGCGGCGGTGGCCACAGCAGCCCTCCTTGCCTTAGTTTCCCCACCGGCGCGGCAGGCCAGATGACCCCTCGCTAGCCACAGCCCCACGGACAGCACCCGCCGTGGGGAGCACCCCCCCCCGCAGCACTAGGCAGCGCCGCAGGGACCCCTCCCCCGGCTCGGCTGATGCCGCTGACCCATCCCGGTCCCCCTTAACCCGGGCGCAGAGCGACCTTAAGAGGGAAAGCGAGAGTGCGCCAGGCCTTATCGGAGAGTATTTACAGCCGCTGTGTTCCCAATTAGACAGTCAGGTGACTGCTGCTGCTGGGGACCCAGACGCTGGGGTGAAGGTCGCTGGCTGGGGGGGTGACAGAGGGGCAGCCACCTCCCTGTGGACACCCACTGGCTGCGCCGCGGCCGGAACGCGCTGGCGTGGGGTGCCCCCAGCCCAGCCCGTATCCCCAGTTCAGCCCAGCATCACCACATCTCAGCCCCAGCACGCCATCCCCTCCACCCTGCCCAGCAGTCTCATCCAGCACAGCACCCTCCGTTCCCAGTGAAACAGCAGCACCAGGCCCTGCTGGGCCCCATCCTGCCTCTGAGCGGGCAGCCGCATGCATGGGCACAGGCGGATGGTGCCAGCACCACACATGCACACACATGGGGAGAGGCAGCTGGGCAAGCAGGTCCTGGCTGCACACGTGCGTGCAATGACATGTGCGCACCCTCACTGATGTCCCACCATGCCCCCACTCAGGCCCTGTGGCAGGATCCGGCCCCGGCTATTCACTGGTGGAGGCTGTGCCCTGCTTTTCCCCAGCACCAGGAGGGCCTGGTGGTCCCCCCAGTGCCCTGCCCAGGACCTGGGGCTCCCTGGGGAGCTGGGGAGGGGCACACGCCTGCCTCAGTCCCCCCAGTGACACTCAGTATGTCGCACCGGCTGCCCATGCCCCCTGCAACTCATGGCACTGGCACCCCCTTTTTGGGATTTCTGGCACCGTGGTGTCACTTTCCATCCGTGGACCCTGGCCAGTGCCAAGCAAGAAGCCACCAATCCAGTGCTCTGCCCACCGTGGTGTGGATGGGGACAGGCTCATGGGGCTGGGGGCACAGCGAGGGGCATCACCCAGTGCTGTAGGTGTGGGCAGGGCGTTGCTGCCAGATGGGAACTGACATCCTGGTTCCTGCACACCTGGGCAGCCTGTCCTGGCCGTGGGGGTCCATGAGCCCCAAGACCACCACCCCCCAGGGCTGCATGTCACAGACCCCTCGGCTCTGATCATCCCTGTGGAACCAAGCCTGGGAATCACACAGCACCTCCCCAGGCTCCTCACCCACTTTTGGGGTGCTGGGGGGTGTCAGGGTCTAGGGGAGACCCCAGCTGCTGGGAAGGTGGCTGTGCCAGCTGGGGGCTGCAAACCCACCCGGATAAAATAAGATCTGACCAGAGCTGCTATGAGCTTCCCCTTCCCAACAGGCGATGAGGTGGTGTGAGCTGGTGGTGAGGATGACGGCTTAGGACCCTAATCCTCTGAGCCTGGAAAGTGCCGTCTGCCCTGCCCGCTCTGCCTCAGTTTCCCTGTTTGAATCCTCAAGGCTTCAAGAGCAGGTCTGACCCTCCCTCCTTGCCATAGTGAAAGCAGCCCAGCCCTTCTAGAGGGTCTGTGGGACCCCTGGGGAGGTGAAGGGCAGGGGAGCCACATCCCCTTGGTGCACAGCAGGAGCTGCTGGGGTTTGCCCCCACTGGTGTGATCTCTGCCCCCTCCCCAGCCAGCTTTGGCCTCACCTGTCCCCACCTTGGTCACCCACTGGGCTGGGACCACAGCTCATGGCAAACTGGCACTACTGGATTGCTCCAAGCTCCAGGCCTCAAGAGACCTGTCAGGAACAGGCTGTCCTTCCCTGCCCACACCACCCACCCACCCACTCCCCAGCAGGCTGCCGGCACACCACGGGATGTGGAGTTAACCCCCCCAGAGCCAGCAGCATCTTCAGGGGCCACCTCCCCAGCTTGTCTCCCAGGGCAGTCAGGATCGGTCCCAGCTTGGGGAGAGGGGCCATGTGGGTAGGGTGGGGGGGCAGCAGTTTGGAGGGGGCTACAGTGGGCTCCTCTGTGCAAGGTCTGCAAGAGAAATGCATGCCTGAGCTGCAGTCAGGGATGGGACGGATGGGACGATGACCAGGGAAGACGGGAAAGCTGGAACCACCCACCCACCCCGGGAGCGGCTCTGGTGGGGACAGGTCGCAGCTCTGCCCCACAGGCGCATGAGCACCCACCTCTCTCACGGACGAAGTAAGCCAGGTAGAGGTCGAGCTCCTTGACGGAGACGCTGATGTGGTGGGGCTGGACACAGAGGATGGGGTTGGTGCACTGGCCTGACTTGACCAGGCGCTCACCATCGGTGCTCTCCAGTGGGATCCCTTTGAAGAGGATGACCATGACCAGGTCCAGCCGCCACACTTTGTCCGCCTGCCGCAGGCAGTCGATGCGACGCATCTTCCCCTTCTGGTCGGGGTTGGAGAGGACGCAGCACGAGGGCTTCTTGCCCGTGATGGAGAGCACAAAGTCCTCGCGGCACTCGGGCCGGATGTCCTTGCGCAGCTTGGCCAGGAGGAGCGAGGCCCATTTCTGCTTCACCTCCGGCTTCTCGCTCAGCAGCTCGTCCTTCACCGCCCTCTCCTCATCCTTGGTCATCCTCTTCTCATGCTTCTTGAAGTACTTGCGTTTGCGGGCCTGCAGGTTGAACCAGGTGTAGGCGAAGGCCCGGACGTGGGGGAGCAGCGCCTCAATGAAGGGGTGGAACTCATCCTGTGGGAGCAGAGGGACAGGCGGTCACCCCCAGCTCAGCACCCCCTCCAAAACCCCCAGGCTTGGCTGGGCAGCCTGTGGGAACCCACCTGGGGGTGGTTGGGGTGTATCAGAGCCAGTGGTTCTGGCGGGGGGGGGGGGGGGGGGGGGGTGGCCCTTGCCCCC
>JAVSBS010019890.1:0-11989 GCA_033124195.1 Coracias cyanogaster
GCAGAGAAAAGTCGTCTTGCTTACTTCTATCCTCCTCAAGATGATTTCCCTCCAAGACTCTTGTCTTCAGATATATTTGAAGGCTATGGAACATTCTCAGTTGACCCTAAAAAGTTTAATCAGTAAGTCACAGTTTTCTGTCCTGCTACAAAATGCAGAATTTCTCTTGAAAGAGTTATAAAACATTTCTAGTGTTTCTTTTTTTTTTTTTTTTTGCCTGATTTTGCAAGACTGGAATTTTAAAATACACTTCTCATGTAGCCAGGTTTGAATGGAACATGATAGGACTATTCTGTGTAAAAACTATTATCAGATTTAAGATGCAATATAGAACAAATGTTCTGAGTCAGATGCCAGTATCGCTGATCACTTGGACTCATGAGATGTATTAGCTAATGTAATATCTAGCAGTATTTTGTGGGTCTAATATCTCATTATCAAGGTTAATTGAATGCAAAGGCTTTTTTGTAAAGTCTCAAGTCAAGTGTTTACATTGTGGCAAGACTAGTAACACTTCACCTTCATTATACTGGTGTGGCCTTAGGAGATAAGTGTTTAGAATGCTGTTATAAATATGTGTTGTTACAATAAGGATCATTAGCAGGGGAATTAATATGAATGAAAGATAGTTATAGAGCCATCAGAAGAACATATTATGACTGTTTGATTAATTAGTATAATTATTTCTGGAGTAGGAGGAGTATTAAATCTGTGCTTTTGTTTTAATTCTGCAATCCGAAATAACAAGGTAAAATTAACTATTTGAGAATTATACACATTACTGTTCCAAAATGTTCCTTTCTTGGTTTTAGTAATCTGTTTAAACAGAAAATACAACAAATCAATTTCTGGCACTTTTAAAATTTAATCAGTTCTATATAGCAATAACGTATTCTATATGTAGTATAATATATTACATATATATTCTATAATCTACATATATTCTATACACATGTTTAATTAACGTCTGGAAAACACTTTCATACCTCACAGACACTGCCTACTCGTAAGGGCAATAGGAAGATAAATAAATATTTCTAAACCTTTTCATCCTTGACATTTATAATTTACCAAGCTGAAAGAATTTATTGTTAATAATGTAACTTCTTTATGTTACCTAACCGCTAAGTGATCATTATGTTACTAAAGTTTCCAAGCTATCAAAGGTGCAGTGGTAAGTGATTAGGTACTAGAGTGGCAAATATGCAAGCCATTCATATTAGCAGTAACTGTAGTCTTGCATTTGCCCTGTCTTTGCTATTCTTTATAGCCATATTTAATTTAGTAACTGTAGAGAATTATTCAGGCATTCACTTTTTTTCCTTAAAGGTATCTCACTGGAGACTTAGCCAATGGGTATTGCTTGTCTTTGTATAACAGTATGGTTAACAGTATGCCCTCTCTGAAATTTTGTTTGTGGGATAAGGAGTGTACAACTTCAACAACATCAAGTGTTTTTCTGCTTTCTGTGCTTATACACAAGTGCCTTTTCTCTTCTGTCTTACTCCAGTCTTTTTCTAGCTATTCTGCTGAAAACTATAGCTTTTGCACTTCTTGTTTTCAGCTCTCTTCCTCTTCTCATTCAAATCTACTTGGATAATTTCAGCTGCTCTCTTGCTAGAGAATAGAAAGAGTAACCAACCAACAGATCTTCGATCTTGTCGGCAGCTAAGACTATGAGAAATATAATCTTTACATATAATGACTGGCTCAAAGCCATTATGATCAGTATCAGAATCCTTGATCCTATTACTATGTAAGTAACTAAAAAATTGGAATAACATTATTAAATTATTAAGGGTTTGTAAACAGCAAAATTCTCACAGGAATATCTGAATTATGTAGACTGTTTGTTTAATAATCCTCTTCTCATTTTTTTTTCCATTTCATTTCATTTATGATTCTCAAGAGTAGTGATGAATCCCCATCTGATCATATGTAAAATAAATTCCTGTTTGAATAAGCAATAACTCAATTAATATTAAGTCCCATGAATACATACTTTGGTGACAGAGAAATATGGACCCTACTGCTGCTCTTTATTACTGCTGCTAATTGTTAGTAACTAGGTAAATGGGCAGGTCTATCTTGGCTTCAGTAAGGGTTTTGACATTGTCTCCCATAATATCCTTGAAAAGAAGCTGATTAAATATGGGCTGAATGGGATGACAGTGAGATGATTTGAAAAGTAGCTGAACAGCCAGGCCCAGAAAGTAGTGATCAGGGGCGCAAAATGTTGTTGATTGCTAGTAACCAGTGTTATGGAAATAAACAGTATAGGAGAGATGTGGAACTATTGGAGAGAGTCCAACAAAGAGCTGTCAAGATGAGTAAGGGACTGGAGCACCTATATGAGAAAAGAGTGAGAGAGGTAGGACTGCTCAGCCTAGAGAAGAAAAGGCTCAGGGGAGATCTTATCAATATATATAAATACCTGAACGGAAGGTGCAAAGAAGACAGAGACAGGTCCTTTTCAGTGGTGTCCAGTGACAGGATAGTCCCAATCTGATGGACAGAAGTGCTCAGGGGATTCCTTCCTGTTGGCCTTCTACATCACATTTTTCCAGTAGACACAGACAAGCACATGTGCACATGAAGTTATTTTTCATGCCTAGCAATTTATTTTCTTCCATGCAGTAGGTTCTTAAGTTCTGCTCAATTAAAGTAACCTCCAGCCATATCTAGTTGTTTGCTTGCAGTCTTAACACCCAGCATGTTGCCTTATGCTGAGCTGGCACAATGACCACTGTAGTTTTGAGTGTTAGTGCAGGATTCTAAGAAATTAATATCCGCATTTTGTAGTCTGGTGTTACATAATCATTCCTGGAGATGGAAGGATGGACTTTCAGCAGCTTCTCATACCTTTCTGGTCATTCATGCATAACCTACTCAACTTATCTAAAACTGGAGTCTGTATGAAACCATGCCCAACCAAGATGCTACAATAACTGAACAGTACATACCAGGCCCACAGAGAGATTCAGATTTCCTTCCTCATCTTCTCAGGCTACTCTACAGCCAAGAAAGATGACTACTGCCTTCTGAAGGCTCCTTCTGCAGATTTCAATAGGCCTTCAATGACAATTGCACTGATTCTTTTTCCAGCAAAAATCTTACTTTGATTTAGCAAGGTCAAGGATGTTCAGCTTTCTTCCAGTGCACAGACTTTAACTTTGGCCATTCAGATTGTTTCACCTTTGAATTTTATTGGAGTTTAAGTATACACAGGCTTGAACTAGGTAGGACACTTCTGAGCAGAGACCAGAGCTTGTGTTTTGTTGTTCAGAACATTTTTCACACTACAGTAAAAACAATAATACAACTCAGGTGTTTCTGGGATGTGGAAATTAATGATACAAAGTTTTGTGGGTGGCATTTTTCCAGTTAGAAGTTTTTCATTTCTATGTCTCCTTTTTGCATCCTAGCAGAGGTTTTAAATGTGTCTCTCACTACTTTTGACTGTGACACATATTCCCAAATCTTGTTTTCTTGAATGAGCAGAAGAGGAACAAGCTATGCCAAAGGCTGTACATGAGACAGATATTCACTTGTGCTATTGCTTGATCCAACAGAATTCAACTAACCAAACCTTTACCGTGAACTCCTCGGGTATTTGCTCTCAATACACTTGATCCTTTACGTCTGCTCAGACTCTTTTTTTCCCCACTTAACCACTCAAGATTTTTGTTGTTGCTAGTTTTGTTATTAATTAGGCATCCATTTGTGATTTCTTAAATCTTTTACTAAACTTATTTGAACCAATGAAGCACAGCTCTCCTTCTATTCAATCAGTTGTTTTTAATTGATCTAACCAGATGCAACTTCCTAGCCAGTTAGCTAATTTCTTCAGCTAATGAAGCCAGCTGTCTCACAGTCACGTTATTGATCATTTTCAGGCCTAAGCATCTGTTATTCCAACAATTTTATCTGTCATTTCCAATTGCCTCAGATATCACTACACACAATCATTACACTATCATTTTATTAATTTGACTAATCTCGGGCATTTTCACTTTTTTCACTCTAACACTCCAACCTGTTTTAAAAAGAAGTAACCTTCCATAGCTAGGAAATGTAAAAGTATTGCTTCTTTTTTCTCACTTTTTTTTTTTTCAAAGAACATCACTGGCATAATGCTTCAAAACCCCTTTCCTTAGTAGGGAGAAACTGCATTTCTGTGTTAAACTAATGCTCCACTTTTTTTTTTTTTTTCAGCTGTGTATGGCCTTGCTTATTAAACTATGCAGTTTTTTGGATAGACAATCTCCCAGAAATAAATATGAAAACCAACAAGTGTTCTTTGATTACTACTAAGGTCCAAAATAATCTAGAGCAATAATGTTCCACTAGCTGGAAAACCCCTGAATTTAGGAGACAAGAATACTGACACTTTCTGCTCATGAAGCTCAATTATTCTGATAACTGGGCCATAAAAGAAGATAGAAAAACTAAGTTTATATTTAATACCTTTCAGCAGTTTGAGACCGAGACTACCTTACTGTAAATTTACTTCAGTCAGTGCTCTCTTATCTAAAGAATGAAAAAAGAGAAATACAGAAGGTAGTGCAAGAGTAGATGAAATTATTATGAATACTCAACTTCACCTACAAAGTCAAAAGGATAAAGAGGAATTGAGAGAAATTGAGTTAATCTGGTACCTTGTATAAAGTTATTTTTCCGGGTAGTCCAGCATCTTGCTCTTTTGAATGTTCAATATTAATTAAGAATTAAAATTAGCTTTATTAGAACAATATAAAAACAAGATCTTTTCTCAGCAGCCACTTGTATATTGCAAGTAAAGATTAAACTTCGACTCTATATGTTACTTAAGATCACATAGCATTTTAATTACTTGAAAAAAATATTCTTGTAAAACTGCGTGGGACTACAAAGGCACTAGAATTAAACATATTCACTAAATGTGATGAAAATCAGAACTTAAGAGAGGTGTCCCATGAACAGAGTGGAGTATTGTGTAACTACTTAACCCTTCACTGGCAGCCAAATCTATAGTTACCTGGCTTATTTCATGCCATACAAATCTTTAAAATAACAGAGGATGTAATGAAAAAAAAAGACCCAATTCTTTTCTCATTGAGAAGTGTGGAACAATGAAGTAGCTCTGCTGCATTTTTTTTAATGCTACTACTAGTAGATTTATGTTGTAAATGCCTTATTTCTATGAAAGAAACACAGCAGACCATTCCTAGAATCAAAAATACTTGATTTTCTTCTTTAAGAGCGAGCAAAATGCTCTATTTAATATCTACTGGCTAATGCTTACTGCTGCAGACAGTGTATGTGCTAGATGAGCTGTGGATTAGTAATGACCTTTTCCATCCTACCTAATGTTCTCTTCCATAGGGATAATTCAGCAAGGTGGTGAGTACTCTTCAGCACGTGTTGAGTGCTCCAAGCATTAGCACAGCACAGATGTATCCTTTTCTCCACAGCACTTTGCAGATTTGAGCCTTTGCAGTTGTGAGCATCCCAAGGCACATCATTGACATTGTACTCCTCATAACAGCCTTTAAAAGAGTCACAGCCAGACCTTGCCTTCTTGCAAGACATTAGAATGACCAATGAACTCTCAACTTCAGGGACAAAATATAAACACAACCTATACAGAGAAACTTTTCCATACAACCAAGAAAGCATTAGAGCCATTTATCATGCATTCTTTTGGTTAGGATGAAAGAGGAAGAGGGAAAATAAGTGAAAATATCAATTGTGCTTAGCTTTCAAAACTTCAGTTTCCCTTTATTACATTCTTCCTTTAGTTGGCTTCCATCTTACATGAGTTTGAATGAAACTTTTAGCTCTGAAAAACTGGAAAGTCTTAAAATACATTAAAAAAACCTCCTCATTTCTCTGAGCATATGCTAAAAAGTATGTGCTTGTATATGAAAGTTGGCACTGTGATTCTAGGTCTCAAAGGTTAAACTAAAAGACTTCTTCACCTGACAAGAAAAATGGAAAGTGATAATAAAAACATATACATAGCGTATGAGATGTGCCAAGGGTCAAAACTCTAATGTAATGGTTTTTCAGAATACTTGTGCATAGAAGGAATTGTGAACGCTTCAGTGAAATCCTGTTGTTGAATCACTGTTGAGAATGTCTAACGCTGATGCCTTAATAAGCAGTTGATTGCAACAAGACATCCACTAGGTATAAGCTAATACATTGCTTCCAGTTTCATAGTTGCAGTTGACCCTGGAAAGGAGCCGTTAATCATTCATTCTCTTTCTTAGTACTTGTTGCTGTTTAATATGATGAGCATTACCCTATGGACTGAATGTGTCAGTAGCATGCAACCTTCATAAGGTTTTACCACTCCATAAGGTAGCACATCATTAAAATACAGGTCAGGATTAAACCAGGGACTGATTTTATGAATTGATTAACATATAAGTACACAATAGTTCTCAAAATAAATATGTCATAACCCAAATAATACTGAATACATTAATTTTCACAGGTATGTTCAACAGAGGGAATAGACAGCTGAGTATTTTTCTAGGTAAGAGTGACAGAACAGTGTATTTATAAAATATGCAAAATGTACTGTTCAGTGTTGCTATGTACAGTACATATCTATTTCTGTTTTATATGCTAGCCTCTACATTGTGTCCTTCAATGAATCCAAGTGCCTACTAAAGCAAAAGACTTGCAAATTTTAAACTTTTGGTGTATAGGTCACTCATGTGACTTTTCTTATTAAGTCACTTGTCTGCCATTCCAAATCAGCAGTCAGCATTGCCTTGGGTAGAAAGCTGTTCAATATTTGATGGTATATAATAGCAAACACAATGTTAGATAACAAACTTGTTAAAACCTTGTGGTTAACCTTTCCTGTTAAAAACAATACTGTAAAGCCTCAATGGCCACAGAAATTACATAGCCTTTACTGACACTAAACCAGGCCGTGGTTGTTGCTGAAGGCATCTGACCTAACAAAGTTTCATTGGAAATAACATAACAACTATTATCCTGAAGAAAAAAAATGTTTTAATATTTTCCAAAAGGTCTTAGCCTGTTAGAGTGTGCCCTGTTTCCTTTTATTTCTTCTTACAACAGTTTCAGTATTGTCAAATATAAACAATTCCACGGCTCAGTGTTTGAAAACTTTTTGTGTTAAATCCTATTTAAGAAAATATTACACAGATAGCTAAGAAAAAATGCAAAATTTGACCCACCTCCAAAACAGGGAAAAAGTCAAAAAACTGATATCCTTTTCAATGAAGTGGTCTCATCACTGTTTAAGAGAGTAAGATTTTTTGTATTATTTACTAGTGCTTAATTTTTCTGAGCATTAGCAAATGAACAAAAAACCTGCTATGTTATCCTTTACAGGAAAGACTTTAAAATTTACAAAGAGACTAAAAAATAAAAAAATGATTCAAAGTTGACTATAAAAAACAATGTAACTCTCAAAACGCACTGTGCACAAAAGCTAATAAAACAAATACATACTTACAGAAATGCAAATGTCAATTTGTAATTTTGAATTAATTTGGTTGTGTCATTTATAAAACATCTTTGTGTTTCTAGCCACAAATGTTCCAGTGATTTGTTTTGCTGGAAAATGTTCACACAACGAAGTTAAAAAACTTGCAATTGCTTGTGAAAACTGAATTTTGAACATCAAAGTAGAAAATATGTGCAGTAGAATAATTTGTGTGCTATATAATCATTTAAAAGGAACAAACTGTGTTGTTTATATACTGTAATGACACTATATTAAAATGATGCTTGTTATTTCACAAAAAAATATTGAGAAAGAACAGTACAGAAGCAAAGAACTTATTTTGACTTCACAGATTTCACAGATGGAGCTGAGGTTGGTAATTCTTTTTAATAATTAATTAAAATTTATCAGTCTGCCTTACATTAAAAAAAAAAAAAGTCATTCATAGGAGTCTAACAGCTATTTATTTCTGAATATTCACCCACATGCACAGAAAGCTCTTTACAGCAAGACAGCCAGTAGTTTCTTAAATTGACTTAAAGAACACAAACATTTTTACAAGCTTCTGAGTTTTCATTCCTTTTCCCTTCTTTGTTTTCTTATTTTTAATATTTCTTCTAGAAGTCAATAAATCATGTTGTCATATAAAACATATGGTTTGTCTTTATATCTCACCTGTTGTCTGTCTGAATATAACATAAGCACATATATACTCTCTTCTCACAAAGCTTGTAGAAACACTGAAAGAAGCTCTGTTTTTTCATTTTGGGGAAAAAAAGCATGAAAACTGGTATTAAAACACCATTGTAAGACTTCCAAATCTGTTTATTTCTGCTTGCTTTGATTTTTTATCATTTTTTGTTTATCATGAAGGTAAAAGAAAATTATGGCAAGGGATTTCAGAACATTTTCAAGAAAAAAGTAAGAAGAGTACTGATTTCCTTAACTGGACAGAAATAAAAAATTTCTTCTTATATTTTCTTATTTAATGTTACTTCCAATTAATGTTTTTCTGAATAGCCCAATGGAATTTGTGTTAACGGAAAAAATTGCATAGCGCAGTTCCTCACATAAGTGTCTCAGTTATTCCTCTCATGGTACAACCATTTTCTTGTTGTTTTAACCTTTAAATTACTATTATGAAGAATAATATCAACTATGTTAGTTTTCTGAAGAATTTGTTGCTCGGATATTACCTACGAGACCTTTTAATGAATTCTAAGAAAAAAAATATCTCAGTTTTTGTATTTTGAAAGTGTTATAACTGGATGTACTTCTCCAAATTATCATTCCATCTGCAGATTCTGATAGCATGGGATCCCTGGTTGGGTGTAATCGACCAGTTTTTAACACTATTGAATGACTCGCCCTTAGTTTAAGTGTCATTGGATCAAGTAATGATGTACTTTAAATTTCTGGCAATAAGTGTATTGCAGCTGGAAGTTTGGTCTATTCTCTTCACTTTTTACTGACTGGCTGAAGCTTTGTTGCATACATATAAGTAAAGCATAAATGCATTGACCATACTGATGATTTTTGGTTAAGTAGTAAAACTGTATACTAAACCACATGCATGTGTGGGAAGATAAAATCCATATTCAAATTCAAATGTCTTAACCTATTTCCTTAGGAAATTTAGTAATTAATTCTTCAAGGGCTAGGACTCTAGTAGAAGGATTTCAGGGACCTAGGGCTAATCCTGTAATCTAGAAACTGTCTACTGACTTAATGGCTAACTGTGGAGGTGTTTAAAATCTGCAACACGTGATATTTTAAGAACTCGAGGTGTTAAAAGGTTCTCCTTTTCTGTCTGGACAACATTGATTTCATGTTGACAAGACTAGGAAACTTCTGGTTGTCTCAAATTAAGATCTGTTCTCTGTGTAAAAATATGTCCTATCAGGACTCAAGTTCACATAGACATTTTCTGAAATTGCCTGATACATGCTTTTAAGATAGACATAAAAAGTAAGCATCTCTAGTCACCTGTTTTCTTGAAGTGAGTAGTTACTCAATGGTATCAAGGTTGTACAAGACCTTCAAATACTAATCTCTCCTGTTTCTGTTACAATCTTGTAGTGGTATGATTCTCCACCACTTGTGGGCCACTTTGTACAGGGTGCAACTCTCCTTCCTGGATCACACAACAATCAATTGGAAACGTTAAATATGAATTGTGAGCAGCAGCGTACCAGAGTGTTCAGACATGCCCTTAATGCACCTGGCTCCTGCCTCCCCTACTCTCTGGGGACAATAACAACTACCTTCTGCAGTGGACTAGAGCATTAAGGTGACCCCTAGGTGGGATTTGTTCCTTATTGTTTTGGAACAAAAACAATGATCGGTCAAAGTTTTTATGACCCTTGTACTTGTATTGTGGACCAAAGTGGCAGATACTGGACTCTAAATTCTAGTAAGCTCTGGGCATGCACAACTAATGGAGTTGCAGGACATCACTTGACTTAAGCCAAAATGGAAAAGTACTTGACACAAGTCAGTTATCTCAGACCCCACAAATAGCAATCCAGGAGGAGATCCTTTGAGTTCTCCTGGATTGCAGTGAGCTACAAGCAGCATCTCCCCTGAGCTGGGATGCCTCTCAGGACTGTTTGCCAATAAAGTCAAAGCAAGGCCTAGCTAAGACCACCTCCTTGAGACTCAACTCCTGCCATTGAGAAATGCTGATGAATTGTGAGTATTTACTCTAAACTTTAAGGGGGAAATTTTGGGTGTAGGCTAGCCTTTTTTACCTGTTTAGGTGTTTGATTTTATGCATTTACTTTTATTTACTGAGCATCTATATATCTCACTTCATCCAAGTATTTCTCTCTGCTTGTATCTGTGTCTGTATGTTTCATGTTTATACATACATGCATCCTTTGATTTGAGGTACCTTATTGTCAGTTAGTGTGAATCTTGTCATTCTTTAATCTGTAATGAAGTTGCTGTTTTATTTTACTAAATCACTTGTTGATCTTTAAGTTGCTAAAATCAACCTTTTATTTATCTCATTTTATTATTAAATCTTAAATTGCTGATAAATCAAACTGTCAAATATATTCATCTGCAACAAATCTAAAGCAGAATGAAAAGAAAAATAAAACAACCACCAAAGCCCAAACAAAGTCCCTTTGTTACAAATACTCTTGAAATATTTGACTATTCAAAATCCAGTGTTCCCCATCCACTATTTCACTTAATAAATGTCATTTTTATGTGATTGGGACTGGTGTAATGAAGAACTCTCATGCTAACTTGCTGTGCAACCATCAGATATCTTGTCTGATTCTGTTGCAGTATATGTGAAACAAAGGCAGCAGCATTTCCCTTCAGCATGGCAGTGTTCTTTGGGCATTTGTTGTTTGCTGCTTTTTTTTTTTTTGTACACAGCAAACTTCTTTCAACTTTTGACATTTCTCTTTGGCGCCCCAGTTTAACCAAGACAAATAATTTTTACACTACGCTTAGCTTCCTTGCTTGTGTCTCTTTTGGACAATATAACCTCCAATAATTATTAACAAAAAGAAGAAGCCACTGATGCCTCACCTGGGCCTGATTTTATTTTTTCTGTTGTTATATTTCATCTTATATTCACCTACTGTAATTTTTCTGTTTTAGTTGTTTTGGTTACTTATTTTCAGGATAGCTCTTCTAAACTAATCTATCCACATATAAAATCCATTGAGGAAGACTGTCTTTCTAAGATGGAAGTCAGGTTACTAAATTATAAAATCATTTTAGAGTTTACGGATGTCTTAATTTGAAAATAAATGTTCTGCAAAAGAAGTGGAATCTCCTATGAAACTGCATTGGAAAATGCTGAAAACTCAGTGGATTAGAGATGTCATTTGCAAGATCCATTTGGAACACTTGCATTTCATACTTTTTTGGTTGTCTGACTAACAGGAGCTGGGAGATTTTTACGTATTAAGAAAAAAACTTTGTTGGTGGCCTTGGAAAGAACTTCATCCCATTTTTCTGTGCCAGAAGAACCACAATTATCACAGGAAACCCCAGTGTTTATGTAAGGCAGGGAAATAAGGTTTTCCATTAGTGATGCACAAACGGAAATGAGTTTCCTCAGGAAAACAGATGTGTGCATTTGCCTGTATGTATCTGCTTCAAATGAAAGAAACAAACGGAATCCCAAAGGACAATTCTCAGGCAAGTTTTAGGTGGCAATTTTGAGAACAAATTTGAAGAAACTTGTGTACAATGAGGCTAGAGAAATGAGCTTGAATATAGGATGATAACCTTTCTGAGATAAAAATTTTTTCCAGAAGAACAATTATGGTTTCTTTAGATACACTCCTTAAAACTGGTAATTTCTAAATCATTATTAAAGCTCTAATAATAACCAGAAGCACAAAAAGTTAAAGTTAATGTGTTTTTTTAAAAGGATGTTTACTGCACAGTGAAGGATTGTTGGTTATAGTTATGTGGAAATGAATGCAGTTGAAGTAAATGTCTTGAACAAGTTAGATGGCTTCTCCTGCTTCCCCCATAGCTCTACTTAAA
>JAVSBS010019891.1:0-13091 GCA_033124195.1 Coracias cyanogaster
TCTCCACGGCTTGGAAACCCCTCCAGGGATGGGGACTCCACCACTGCCCTGCCCAGCCTGGCACAGCCCTTCCCAGCCCTTCCCAGCAAGAAATTGTTCCTCAGGTCCAACCTCAACCTCCCCTGGTGCCACCTGAGGCCGTTTCCTCAAGATGTGTGTGAGCTGCAGGGGGGAGTCTGTAGGTTGGGAGTAATTAATGCTGCACATGGTAACGAAGTCATCTGTGATGGGGCTGTTAGTGAGGTCTTTGCGATGGTGCCTTTAGCATCGTGTTGGGGGTGGGAAGATGGATCTGGGGGCAATACATCGGGGAGGGCAGAGCTGTGGGATGCTCCAGGAGAGCCGGGGAGCAGACGGTCAGGGGAGCAGGGATGTGTCCCTGGGGATGGATGGGGAGTGAGATCCCCAGGAGCTTATCCTGCCTGTCTCTGACGTAAAGGGCCGTGAGCTGGGCCGTGGGGGGTGTAATTAAACGTGGCGCTGATGAGCCGCCGCAAGCTGCTTAGTACAAATGTAATGAGGGGAATCGCAGCCAAAGCCCCCCCATGTCCCCCTGCCCCGGCAGCAGCGGCAATGGCAGCTCCTGTCCCTCCCCGGGCCAGGGCCGCGGGGGTCCCCAGGGGAGGAGCGGTGCTGGGGTGGGGAGGACGCGGGAGGTGGCCATGGTCTCACTCCTTGTTCTGCTCCTGTCGCAGATGGCGAGAGGCTGGGGGACGTGACTGACCCCGCCAGGCGGCCGGCAGTGGCCCGGGCATCGGCGCGGCGAAGGAAAGCCGAGGATTCCAGCGAGAGCCGCGAGGACGAGTCGATGGTAATGGGACAGCCGAGCGCGGCCGGGTGGGGAGGGAGACGTGGAGGTGGCTGGTCCAAGTCCAGCTGGAGCAGGATGCTCCACGCCTTGTCCAGCTGAGTAGGTCCAAGGATGGAGAGGGCACAGCCTCTTTGGTTCTGCTCCGCAACCCTCGTGGTGGATAAAGAAGCTCCTAACACTCCATTGAAACTTTTAGTGTTGCACCTTGTGCTTCTTCCTATGTCACTGTGCTCCTCAGAGGAAGGTCCAGCATCGTCATCTCTGCACCTCCCTCTTGTGTATCTGTCAACAGCAACAGGGTTCTGCTTTGCTGGGCAAAACCACCTTCTCCTGTGTCCTCAGCTCCATCTTGCCAACCTCCACTTGTCTGTCTTGTACTGGAGAGCCCCAGACTGGACCCAGTATACTCCAGGTGGGGTCTCCAAGCAGAAGCTGGAGAGAGGATCTCTCCTTGCCAACTGCCCAGGAGGCACTTGGCCCTGTAGCCACAAGGCCATCCTACTGCTCGACCTGTCGCCACCAAGAGGCTTTGGAGCAGGGCAGGTGGTGGGATGCCAGGAGAGGGAAGCTGCACATTGTCCCCTGCCCTGTTCCAACAGCGGGTCACTGCCAAACTGCTGCAGATCCCCACAATAGTGGGTTGCCACTGGGGTGGACCTTGCTTGGGCTACTCCCAAGCTGCAGTGCTTTGAGCACGGGGGAGTGTTTTGGGCATCACCGAGTCCCCGTGCCCGGAGCCCTCCCGGTGCCCAGCCCTGCGCGGGGCTCTCACAGCCGCTGCCCCTTGGCAGCATTGCCCGCTCTGCGGCTAAAAGGTCAGTTTGTGCCCACCACCAGCAAATAACCCAAATAACCCCTTCCAGCAGCGGGAACTGGGCTGTGAAGAGTCCTCTCTGTTGGGGCAGGTGGAGGAAAGTCCACTCTGGTTTGGAGGCAAACAGCTCGGCTTGATCTGCAAAGGGAGCAGAAACATGCGAGTGACAAGGAGTGGAAAACTTTCCTCCTGGTGGACTCCCAGCCGTGGAGCTCCTGGTCGGCACAGCGGTGCTTGAGCTCTGGGGTGGGGCAAGGGTGATGGTGGCTTGTCCTCTTCTGACATGGAGACCTGTCCTGGTCCCCCTGCATGGAGGGACAAAGAGGTTTTTCCAGGCGCTGAGAGCCACGTGCTGCTCAGAAGAGCCGGCTTCAGGCCAGGCGGCAATTAGCCGATGAGAAATACAAATGAGGAGGAGGCTGATTGTGCCTGCCAGGGGATGGGCGAGGAAGGACAACCCCTCCTCTGAGCTCTCCCATCTCCTCGTAAATCAGGGACAGACGGACAAAGGAGGAAAGCTCGGTGCCCAGAGAAAGCTCGGGCTGGTGCGCGGTGAGGACAGGGAGCTCTGCGGGAATCGCATCTCGGCTGTCTCCCGGAGGAGGGCGAATCCTCCCGACATCGCGGCACAATTACACCACCTCCCTAATGATGTCTTCCAAGGGCACCGCTCCCCTCCTCCGGGACGCTAATGAGTTAGTTTAGGCGAAGTTTGCTAATTACTCCTTTGGCACTGCGCGTCCTAACGGGCTGTGCTCTGCCGACTCTCGCCTGGGCTCGGATCTGGGCTCGGCTTTCAGAGAGGGTCAGCTCCACTCTTCGGGGGGTGGCATGGTCCTCCCTCCCCGCTGAGCCCAGGGGGGACGGTGGTGGTGGTGAAGCCTCCTGGGAGAGGTGGCAGGGACACTACGTCCCCCTTGGTCCCATCCCGTGGGCTCACTCTGGCTCTGCCTGCGGCTGCCACTGTGGTGCGAGAGGGGGATGCTCTGGGTGGGCTCTTCCTTGCCACCCCTCCCTTTTCAGCAAGCCAGGGCAGGTGAATGCTCACCTAATCCCTCTAAATCCTGAGGCACAAGCGATCAGATTAACCTAATCCCCTTTAAAGGAGGAGGGGGAGCAGAGAAACATCCTGCTTCCTCTGCTCATGAGCAGACATGGAGACTGCTTCTGCTTTGGGAGATGGAGCCCAAAAGGCTCCATTTCCAGCAGCCCACCAGACCAGCTGAATGTTTTGGATGAACAGAAAAGTCTCTGTTTTGGAGAAGTTTTTCTCCTCAGCAGAGGAAGGGAAACAGGTTTAGCTGGAACATTTTGAAACTCTGCTCCCTAGGACATCTTGCCAATGTTTTTCTGCCTCTTCCTGCCCTTGCTTTCCTTTGCCGTTAGCCTTGAAAGCTTTCACCTTGGTTTGGCAATGCTTGACATCCAACATGAGATGTTTAGATCCAGGGAGACCTCCTGCAAGCATGGCTGGGCTGGTCCAAATGCCCCCATCTCTCATCTCTCCCTCCTGCTCCCTCAGCAGAACGACGGGCAGGACTTGGATGGCTGGTTTTCCAGAGGCCAACGGTCCGACCGAGCCACCACACACCCCAAACTCAACCTGACAAAGCAGGCTTTGCCCTGGAACGAGCAGGTAGGTGGGCAAGGAGCAGCGAAGCGGGTGGTGCTGGAGGAGGATGTCCACCCAGCCCCTCGTTGGGGAGCCCACAGCCCATGTCCTCACAGCATGCCAGGCTCCAAAGCCATCTCCAGCCATCCTCCTCTCTGCTTTCCATCACCTCTCCTGGAGTCAACATGGTGCCCATGAGGATGAGCTCGCTGGATGTGTGTCAGCCCCCTCATCTTCTCTAGATGGGTCCATGCTGCTCATCTTCTGGTGCTGGCTTTGTGCTGGTGGGGTGAGTGAAGGATGGGCTTGGGCTTTTGGTGTCATATCCAGACAATATCCCTTGTCCAAGTGCGCTTGGGACCCAAAGGAGCAGTAGCAGGAGGGTTATGTCCTCGGGTTGGCATTGCGGCCGTCTCCTGGGGGATGGTGTTGTGATGCTGGGGCTGGCACAGGGACAGGAGCTTGGCCCTTCCTCAGTGTCACTGCAGAAGAGCCGAGGCCGGGCAGGTGACATCCCTAGGGCTTGGCATCCACGTCATGCTGTCCTTGGGAGGCGAGGGGGAACGTGAAGAGGACACTCTGCTCATCTCCATCTCTTGTCTCGTAGTACAAAGGAAAGGCAAACTTGCACGTCTTCGAAGACTGGTGTGGAGGGGCCGTGAGGCACCTGAGGAAGAACCTCCATTTTCCACTCTTTCCCCACGTGAGTCCTGGGCCTGGTGGGAGGTTGGAGGGATGGCCATTTATCTTTCTCTGGGTGCTGCTGGATCTCCACTGGCTGTGGACTTGGTCCTCAAGACCTTTCCTTGCAGGCTTTTTGGTTTAGTTTGGGACAGGTAATTCCCAGCAGAGCAGGGATGGAGGGAGAGGTGGGTGGTGATGGGGCCTCTGTGTCCTCTCTGGCACCAGGGACAGGGAACCCTGGGATAAGAAGAAGGTGGGCTGGGTGATGCTGGTGCAAGGCTTGAGCCTGGGCAGGAACTGTTCGTGCTCTCATGCCCCTGACTCCTCCACAGACTCGTACCACGGTGAAGAAGCTGGCTGTGTCACCCAAGTGGAAGAACTATGGGCTGAGGATTTTCGGCTACATCCACCCCTTCAAGGATGGTGAGTGATGGAGCTTGGCTTCTTCTCCCCCTGCAGCAACATGGAGAAGCTGCCTCCTTACCCTGGGCCACCTGAGAACAGAAAGGCTCTTGGACACAGTCCCCACACCCCTGGCTCCCAGGCAGGAGGGTCTTTCTGGAGTGAAGACCCTTTCCTGGGCTGCTTTGAAGGGAGGTGAAGCCCCAGTCCTCACCCACAACTAAAGCCACAACGTGGGGTCTGAGGTGGCCTCATCCCCTCTGTCCATCCGTGCTTGTCTCCCCATCTCCCAGCAAGGCCCCGGGGCAGAGCCCATGCCACCGGGGCTACTCTGTCCCTCTGTGGTGACCTTCTCCTTTGCTCTCCACAGGGGATTTCCAGTTTTCTGTGGCATCGGATGACAATTCGGAGTTCTGGCTCAGCTCCGATGACAGCCCGTCCAACTCCCGGCTGGTTGCGTTTGTGGGCAAGGTACGTGCTGTTGTCCTCAACCTTCTGCCTCTCCCTGCATCGGGGATGCTTGAGCTCCCACCGAGAGCATGTCCTCCTTTGGGGTGCCTCGCTCCTGCTCCCAGCCTGCCAATACCCATCCCAGGTGCCTTCCAGGGATCCCTGGGGCTCGATTAACAACGGTTCAAACCCATGGGTGCTCTCCAGCCACCACAAATCCTCCCTCTGCTGCAGCAGCTTGTAAAGAGAGCATGCAGGGTCCACGCGCGACTTTGCCAGAGGCAGCTCTCCTGCTTCTTTGCCCCTGGTCCCATCTCTGCCCCTGGCCAGGACTGGTTTGGCTTCTGAAGGACCATCTGCCTCTTGATCCCATCCTAGTTGTAGCTACTGAAGACCAGTTTATGTCCCCAGAATAGGAGACTGAATATTTGCTCCTGGATTTCCTTGGCGTTAACTCCTGTAACTGGGAACCCCATGGTCCATGGGATTTTGGTGGCCTTGTCCAGGGGCAAGTTCTTGTGGCAGGAGAGCCACCAGCTGCAGACAAGCAGGTCCTGGGATATTGCTCCTGGGATGTGTTCCTGCCTGAAGAGCCTTTCTGCAGCATGGCATAGTGCCCGATGGAGGTGGAGGAGAGATTCTCACAGCTGGATGGGGTTTGGGCCTCGTGCCTGCTTGGCCTGTGGTGTCCCTAGTGCTCTCACACACTCCTTCTTCCTTCCCCCAGCTGGGCACCGAGTGGACAGCACCGGGAGAGTTCACCAAATTCAGCTCACAAGTCTCCAAGCCTCTACAGTAAGTGTGTCCTTGCCCTGCTGCCCATCCTGGGTGGATGGAGTTGGGGAGATGGAGCTGCTGACTCTGACCAGTTCCTCCCTGGGAGGAGGCCCCAGCCACGGTCTCTTCCCAAAAGGCACGTGGGGTCTGGGCTGGACAGGAGTGCAACCAACCACGCTGCCAAGTCCATGGCTTGGAGGTGTTGGGTGCTGCAGCCACCTCTGCAAATGATGAGGTGGGGATAGGGGATCTCCCTGATCTCATGAAGCTTCTCAGCAGTGGGATGGGGGATCAGATACCCACATCACGCTGCCTGTCTCCTTGCCCTAGGAAGGTTTAGCTGCGTGTGAGCAAGACAGAGGGTTTTCCACACTGGTCCCTCTGGCAGCAGAGCTCCCACCGCCCTGGCAGCAGTAGCAGTTGGCTCAGCCACGATTTCTAACCAGCTTCTTCCCCTCTTGCACAGCCTCATGTCCTCCAGACGCTACTACTTTGAGCTGCTCCACAAACAAGACGACCGAGGTTCAGACCACGTGGAAGTTGGCGTGAGTAAATGCTCCTGCACCGTGTTCCACCCAAGGCTTGTCCTGTCGAGACCCGGCACCAGGCGTGGGTTAAAACCTTCCGTGAGGCCCCGTCTGTGGCTGCCGGCAGCTCAGGCTGCAAAGAGGACGGGTCAGCATCGCTCTGATGGAGCTGGGGCTCATCTCCCATCTCCCTGGGCTGCTCCTGCCCGGGACGCCTGGCACGGGCTGCTCTTCTCCGTGCTCATCCGATCCTTTCATGCTGATGGCCTCTCAGGAGCTGAAGACCCTGCTGTCCCTCCCCTGTGCTCCTACCCATGACGGATGCTAACAGAGCAGCCACTCCAGGCTCTGGTGGTGCTGGGACACCCGGCTCTGCCTGGCCAGTCCCATCCCTTCTCCTTTCTCCTTGGCCTTCTGCAGAAGGGCTGGCAGAGGGAGAAAGGTCCCCTGTGGGCTTCTTCTCACAGGAGTCCATTACCACGGGCAAGGAGAGCCCAGATCAGAGCTGGTGGGTCCCAAGACACCATCGGCCAGTGGCAGCTCAGCTGGCTCGTGTCCCAGGCTCGGTGGTGGGAGAGGTGGCCGTGGTGGTGGAGAGGGTCCTTTTTTCCTTTTCCCCTTAGAGATACTGTGCGTTTCAAATCTGAACTTGCCTGTCGTGGCTGCGCAGCCCTGGCAGAGCCCGCAGCGTGTGTCAGGAGCTGGGGCTGTCTTTGGGAGGGGAAGATCTTGGCTCGTTAGCAAAGGTTTCCTTTCTCCCAGGCAGTCATTAATCACGGGAGTCAAAGCTGTGCCAGCAGAGCATGGGGGAGGCCAAGAGCACCCCTTCCTCGCCGGCTCCCACCGCTCAACCTCGCCCTCCCCAGCTCGATAAGATCTGCATTTCTGCTGTGAAAAACAAATAGACAGGGGAGATGTATTTTTTTGCTGGAGGGAGGAAAGCCTTTCAGATATTCAGAAAAAAACACCACCACAAAAGCAGGACCCTGATGCGTCTCTCCCTGTGGGCTTTCACGGGCTTGTTCAGACAAAGGAGACCTGCTTTTGGAGCACACGTGGGTCCCTGGGTGCAGCTCTGAAGACCCTCCCCGGTCAGCGCAAGCCCGGGTGGGGAGGGAGGGCAGATGCTGTAGGGCTTGGTGCGGGTCGGCTGCGGCCCAGGTCCTCAGCGGGTGCTGTGACCTCCCTGCTCCGTTCCCAAGGTTGAAGGGGGGTGTGGAGAAGCTGCCCGTGTCCCAGCGTGTTCCCCCATGTGAGGTAGGGCAGTGGCTCCGCTGCCTCCTGTGATGTTACTGATGCTGATGTGGAGCTGGGTCTGGCCTGAAGGACCGTGGGTGGCCCTGTGGCTGTCCCAAGAGGGACACAGCATGAGGCTGTGTCCCACCTCCAGGAGCCTTCTGCTCTCTGACCGTGCAGGGAACACATGCTGATCCCAAATCCCCTTGGGTAAAGGCGGGAGATGGGGCCGGGTCTGCGCTGGGGCAGCATCCATCCTCTCGCAGAATTGCCTAGAGTGGGAAAGACATTTAAGATCATCAAGTCCGATCATTAACCTAACACTGACCAGTCCTTGGCTAAACCATATCCCTAAACATCTGTACATCTTCTAAATCCCTCCAGGGATGGGGACTCCACCACTGCCCTGGGCAGCCCGTTCCAATGCCCATTAACCCTTTCAGTAAGGAAATTATTCCCAATCTCCAATTTAACCTTCCCTCGGTGCAACTTGTGGCCTTTTCCTCTTGTCCTATCACTTGTTCCTCTCCTGCAGGGCCTGGGCTGGGGTCAGTGGAGGCAAGTTTTGGGAAGCTGAGGACAGGGGAGGACCCATCCTAGAGTGCCTGGGGTTGGGCAGCTGTGTCCTGAGCCCCATCCCACTCATTCTCTGTCTACTTTTATTTTTTCCTAGTGGCGAGTTTTCCTCCCCAGCCTGAAGTTTGAGGTGATCGACTCTTCGTACATCTCTCTGTACACAGGTAAGGGCCACATGCGTCTGCCCGCAGCCACAGCGGGCGAGCTCTCGAGGGGCTGTATGTGTTGGAGATGGCACCAGAGCCTGGGAAATCAGATCCTGCGGGAAGATCTCAGCCTCTCAACCCCCACCAGAGCTGCTGCAGGGTGTAGGGAAGGCGGTGAGGGGCTGCGGCAGGTAGAGTTGATGCCAGGGGTGTGGTGCAACCCTACTGAAAAAGGGCTGTGGAGGTGACACGCCACAGAAACACCGCTCCCGTGGTGCTCCCTGCTTGTCGCTGCTAATGAGACCTCGGAGGGCTGGCTCCGTGGCCTGGCCCTGAGTTATGAGGAGCTGTCGTGTGAGCAGGGATGGATGGTGCAAGGTTTAATTAAATCTATAGATCTTCTGCTTCCTGCCCATTCCCTGGCAGCGAGAAAGGACTTGATGGATGGGTCCTGCCCCATTGCTCAATACGCTGGAGGACTAGCCATCAAACATGCCCTGAAGGTGTCGATAAGGCAGGAGGGGACAGGCAAGAGGCGAGAAGAGGGATGGAGGGGTGCTGCAGGCGTTGATGTGAGTGCCCATGAGATGGATGAGGTGCAGATAAACTCCCATCCCGACCGTTATCGGTCAGTGCTGGCTCTTCCTGCTTCTCTTTCCCACTTCCCAGCTCCCTTGAGCCCCAGCAGCATCCTGGGGTGAGGCCCCATCACTTGTGGGGAGCCCATCCTGTGGTGCAGGGACTTCAGCAGCGTGCAGAGCATCCTCCTCCCTTCCCTTTCTCCAGGCTTTTCCAGAGGCTGCAGCCCAACCGCAGCCAGTTGCATAGAGGTGTCTGGGGGACCTTTCCCCCACAGGCTGAAGAACCTGGGGCTCAGCAAGGAGATTCCTGCTCACTTCAGGAGCTGCCTGGATGGGGAGCACCCTTGGGTGCCTGGGGCAGACAGCTCCGAGCGTGGCCAAGGAGCTGGAGCAAGGTGACCTCCCACAGGGAGGTCTGGGGGCTGGCTGGTAGCTGAGGATGACATGCCACCCTCATCCCTGAGCAGGAGGCAACACCAGCTCGTGTTGCATGTACCTGCACCTCTACGGGGACAAACATTCATGGTGTAATCCCTGTGTCCTTGGGAGTTGAAGTCCCTGGGTGTTCCCTCCCCTTGTCTTTGAGCATGGAGCAAAGCTGTAATTGGAGCCGGGGCTGCCTGGCTGAGATCAGCTGTACCCTTGTCCTCTTGGTGCTCGTTAGCTGATGGCAATAATCATGAGGTTGATTAGTCATGGAGTCTTCAGCATGTGAGAGGGCTGGAGGAGCTGGGGTTGCCCTCATGCAAACACGTTGGCTCCCTATGTTCCCCTGGGAGCAGGAGGATTCCACAATTCTCTGAGCCCTCTTGGTGGGAGGAATGGAGAGGCTGGGAAGTGCCACCTTGGAGGTTGTGCCTGGGACAAAGCTCTGTATGTGTATGCATGTGGGGCTCAGTCCATGTCCTCACCTTCTTCAGATGAATCATCCCTGAAGATGAACCACGTGGAGCACATCCCGCAGACCTTGGCCAGCTACAGTGGGAGCTACCTCTGGGAGGCACAGCAGGATGAGCATGGGGCTGACATGCTGAAGTCTGACCCCAGGGACACCTTCTTCCTCAGTAAGTGGCTGTGACAGGATCCTCACTGATCTCCGTGGTGTTTTGTGGGAGAAAAATGGCAGGACCTGGCTGCCAGAAGCACCCAGAGCATCCCGCCTACCTTCTGCTCATCTCTTGGGTGGAGAACATTGCTGCTGGCGTCTACAGGGGGGCATGTTGGGCTGGTTTTGACTACAAACTATAAGGTGGGTTGGGCTAGAGGGGTAGTTGGGTGTGACTTGGGGCTGAGCCATGGCTGCTTCTCCTCAGCCCCTGCGATCGAGGCTTCCCGAGTGGAGAATGTGCTGGTGCCCTGTGCCTACAGCCCCACCTACGTGGTGAAGGACTTCCCCATCGCCCGCTACCAGGGCCTGCAATTTGTAAGTGTCTCCCTGCGACAGGGACAGGGCCACACTTCCATGGGAGACACAGTGAAGCTGAGCGCTTTGCCCCCACCCCAGAGCAGGGATGTTTCCACCTGGTTAAAATCCAGGAGAAAATGTCCCTCGCTGGAGGGTTAGGCTGAACTTCCCCATCTTGACCCAAAAGGGTTTGGGTTAGAAGCCCCATGGGGTGTTTGAGGTGCTGGGGGCTCATTTCAGTGTTGAGGGGCTGCACTGGTGGCCTTGGGTCCCTGGTTCCTAGCCCTGTGAGCCCCTGCTTCCTTGGAGTGAGGCTGCTCCATGCCAGCGTGACAGCGGTGTGGTCATCTCCTCAGGTCTACCTCTCGTTTGTGTACCCCAACGACTTCACACGCCTGACTCACATGGAGACGGAGAACAAGTGCTTCTACAGGGAGTCCCCCCTCTACCTGGAGAAGTAAGTGCTGGGGGCTGGTATTTTGGGTGGTCAATGGGGAGCTGGAGAAACGACGCTGAGATGATGCATCCTCAGCTGTGTGTCCCCAGGCTCCATCCCCCATAGAAGGGCCACATCCAGGCTGGCTCTTCCCATCTCTCGGGCATGTAGGAGCTTGAGACCTGGCAGCACTCCTGGATTTTGGGAATCCCAGCTCCCTTCAGAGCTGGGCTGTGCCTGGGCGCCTGCGCCGCAGCTGGGGATGCTCCCCCTGCACACGTGGAGCACGTCCCTCCACCCCGCCCTTATCTCCGGGACCTCATCTTTCCTCTCCCAGGTTTGGCTTTTATAAGTACATGAAGATGGATGAAGAGGAGGAGGACCCACGCCAGCGAGCGTTTCTCTTCCTCAACCCAGACAGTGAGTCACAGCTCCCCGCTGGCAGCTTCTCGGGCATCTCTCATCAGCTTGGCATGGGGCTGAGCACCTGGTGTCCTCACCCACCCATCCAGAGATGTGGCTCATCAGGATGCCTCCAGTGATGCCGGGGGGCTTGAGGAGGGCAGGGCTGTGTGGAACACTCCGTGGTCACGCGTCCTGCTTGGCTTGGCCACAGAGCCCTGCGGGACAGGGGAAGCAGGATGCTGGGGTTGGGGTTTGTCCTCCCTGCCCCTCGAAGCTGTGTACCCGCATCTGGGCTGGCCTGGTCGGTGGGCAGCACAAGGCCAAGACCCTCGGGGTATTTACCTCTGCCCTTGCTCCCTAGATTTCCTTGAGGATGAGGAGGAGGAGGAGGAAGGAGTGGACAGCCCTGAGCCCACAGACGCACCTCCTGAAGCCAAGAAGAGCTTTGTGGGGGTACCTGGGGCCAAAAGGAGAGAGACCCCACCAGTCACCAGGGATTATGGAGATGACCTGGACTATTACAGCTTTCACCGCAGGCAGGGCCAGGCCCGGGATGAGGTGGGCACGCGCGGGCAGACAGGAAGATGGAGCACGTTCCACCAGGCCAGCGCCAGCCCAGCGGCCGGCCCTGAGGACCTCCATGGTGAGGAGGACGCAGGTCCCACACCAGAGCAGGTCCATGGGCGGATGCTCAGTTGGTTATCCCAGGATCCCAGCGAGGGTGAGGAGGATGATCTGGGGCTGCTGACGTCTTCGAAGCCTGACGGGGCCCTGAGCCTCCAACCCCACCTCTCTGTTCCCGTCTTTGGTGGCAAAGCCAAAACACCGGGTCCCAGCAAGGTGGCAGCACCCAGGGAGGACAAAAAGCCCCGGAAGGCCCAGGAGAAGGTCTATGTGACCAGGCTGCAGCCCGGGAAGCGCAAAGCCCCAGCCCAGCAGCCGGCCTTCCCTGGCATCTTCCTTTACCCTAAGCCTCTGAAGAAAGTCCATCTCCGCTCCAGGGCCCCTCAGAAGCATCTGATCACCTCCAGCAAGCTCCATGCCATCCCTGGCCGCCGGAGCCCCTGGCTCCTGAGCAACATCTCCAAGGAGAGGGACCCTGCCAGGCGGAGGAGTGCCCGAGTGGGTGGCAGGAGATGGGAACGGCCACCCCAGCTGGGGACAGAGCGGCGGGCACTGCCCAGCCTCCTCGCCCTGGGCACCGAAGGGTTCTTCAGTAGGGAGACCCATGAGGACACAACCCCTGCCCCAGGCAGGACAGTGGCCACCACTGATTACAACTCCTCTGAGGTGACCCGCTCGGAGGGGACGCGGGTGACATCCTTTCTGAAGATGTCAGAAACAACAGCGTCCCAGCAGGAGGAGGGAAAGGGCCAGGAGGAAGAGGAGGAGGAGGAAGAAGAGGTGTCAGACTACAGCTATGAGACTGGGGATCTGCAGCAGAGCTGGCTGGAGGACTCCATCAACTGGCAGAGGACGTTCAGCGTCAGCTCGGTGGACTTCGAGCTCCTGCGCTCCGACTGGAACGACCTGCGCTGCAACGTGTCGGGCAACCTGCAGCTGAGCGAGAGCGAGGTTGTGGACGTGGTGGCACAGTACATGGAGAAGCTCAACGAGAAGAACGGGGGGTAGGAAGGGAGCAGGGCACAGGTGGGAGGTTGGGGGGACATGCCTTCATCCCGCTTGGCTCCTTGGGGCTGGATGAGCTGGGTGGTGGGCTCAAGCCAAACCCTCGAGTGAGGGAGCTGTGGGGAGCAGAGCTCACGGTGATGGTGCTCTCAAGTCCTTCTCCTTTCCCTGTAGCATCTACACCCTCCTGAGGATCGTCAATGTGGAGAAGCGTCGGGACACGGCGCGGGGGAACCGCTACCTGCTGGAGCTGGAGCTGGCGGAGCGGGGCCAGCGGACCGTGCGGCTCTCCGAGTACGTCTATGTCCTCTTGCACCGGGGCAAGCAGGACGACAGCACTGAGGCCAACCCCGAGGGGCTGGCCCTGGGGGCCACCGAGCCCCAGCTGAGCACCTGGAGCATCCTCTATGGAAAACCCATCCTGTGCCAGCCCCTGCGGCTCAGCTGGAAGCAGGACGTCATGGTGCACTTCGTGGTACCCGGTAGGTGACAGTGGGATGCGTCTCTCCAGGGTCTCTGCTGCTCCCTCGGTATCCTCCGGTGGGAGGAAGGCAACCCCTTTGCTCCCTGGTTGCATCCTCCAGGGTGGCCCAAGGGTGA
>JAVSBS010019893.1:3460-15093 GCA_033124195.1 Coracias cyanogaster
CCTCTGGAACATGAAGCCAACAGAAACAACAAAACATTCTGCTAGGTTGTGACTCATCCACAGGTCAACTCCAACTTCTGGCCCACAACTCAGGCCCCAACACTTCATGTGTGGAGGATACTCTTGTTGGACTAGATGCTCAAAGCCTGATCAAATTGCTCCCTTCAGTGCTGCTGAACTGGGGATCTTGACCTTGCCCCACTGTTGGGGTTTCTCTCTGCAGGAGCAATCAGGAAGGAGCTGGCTTAGAACCTTAGTCACAAGGATATGGGTGAAATATAGGTATCTGTATCTGGTATTCAGTACCTTACTGTTGGACCATTCTTTTGTGCTCTAGTGCTTTTCAAATATTTACTTTCATTCCTGGAGGACAGGCTATGTCAGAAATAATGCTACCTTGAAGAGCACACCTTAGACTGCATGGTGTCGTGAGCAGTAGAACTTTTACCAACCTTTGATTACAATTAGAGCTGTAATAAAACTTCAAAGGAGGTATTGTTCTGACTGGATTGCTGAAGGCTGTTCGGAGGGTGTGTTTTGACTCTCCAGGTATTGGTCTGCTTTGTACAGGTGTACAGTTCAATGTCTTCACCAACTCTATCATGACATTTTCCTTAAAGATTTAGCCCTCTATTTTGAATATATTCACATGGGTTGGAAAGACTAACATGAGTAATAAAAGGCAACATGTTAACTTTGAAAAGGTTTTTCCCTCTGTTTTTCTACAGACTACAGCAGTGTCAAAATGCAGGTCCCTGAATGGGCACACTTCACAGAGAGTGACCTCTTCTCCTTAATCTTCCACCTATATCATCAAAGCCTAGAAATTCTTTTTCCTAACCCTGGTTGTTGTGTCAGTGATCACAGGAGGTTACATATAACTGAATTTTACTACATCAATGAAAAAAATATTGAAGTACTAACTGACTTGCATGCAATTTATTAGTAAAAATTACTTTTGGATTACTTTTATTTTCCACATCGTTTTGTGAAATGAAAATTAATTTGGGCACGTAACTCACCTGTCTGTTTTCTAGAGGGTACAGCCCAGGAGGAAAGGCAGGGGAAGAAGCATATGCCATTCTTTGATTGTCCCCATTTTGTTGTCTAGCACTAGTACACCAACATATAAACTGCCACATTTACAGTTGTCATCATCACCATATTCTCTGCCAGCTTTGCAAAGAGAAACCCCAGCAGCGGGGCAAGGCTGGCAGCTCTCATGCTGGAACAGACTGGGTCAGTGCTGCTGCTGAACATGAGATCTTGGTACTAGTAACTCTAATCTGGTGAATTCAAGTTGAAAGCAGCATGTTTTCCATATGGAGCCTACTGCAGGCTTGGTGTCTGGTTTCTTGCTGCTACAAAAGTTTCTCAGCCAAGGGATAGTGAACTGAATTCCATTATATTTGGGCATCGCAAAACTGCCTTCTCAGAATTTGTTTGGCTTGTCTTCTGCAAACCTGGGTCAGATATTAATTTTCTCTCTAGATTTTAGGTTTTTTTTCCAAGAAGTCTTATTTGGGCAGAATATGCTATACACCAGTGCGTGAGGACTTCTTTTTATTTTTTTTTTTTTTTTTTATTTTGGAGCTAAGCATCTTTATAAAAAGATATTAAATGAAGGCACTGAATTAATGTCACTGGTGGACTAACATGAATCTTGTGATCTGCAGTAATTTACTGTGATGTGGTGTCTAGTGTAGTAAATTAGTCTAAAATGTGACACAAAGCTTGCTGAAATTGGTGAAGAAATCTTCATTGACCAACTGGCCTCTCATCCAAGCCAGGTGGCTTCCATGCTTACCATTTAACCTAAATGGTGACTTGTGTGTGTAAAAAGTTCAGGATTGTATTGTCTAAATATTTTTATTCATGCATGCAACTGGTATAATGCTGCTGGCTCCAACTTGGAACTGATCGAGGACTGTATGCAAACATAGCATGTCCTCATTAGCAGTGAGGAGAAAGGAACCTCAGGATATATCTCCTACCTAAAATGAAAGAACTAGATTGTTGGTAGAAGAATTGTATTGGACTCCTAAGCCTCTGTCCTTGGGCAAACGATAGCAACTAGGTACCAGTTGCATAACTAACAGGCCCCATTCCAGGCAAGAGAGCTGAATTTCCCAAATTTCCACCATTCTGGTGGACAGTGAGGCTAGAAACAAATAGAGAGCTCTTGCAAAGTTATATCTCTCTTCTATTCCTGAATGCTTCCCCATTTTTAAAATGTAAGGACCTATAGATAAAATGCAGGAAACAGTGAAGACATACCCATAAATGTGAAAGCATCAAAGTTACCTGGTAGTACCAAAGCCCTGGAAAGCTTGCCAGTGAGACAATATTTATTCAGAGTAAATTACTGCTCTTAGTACTTGTAAGAGCTTAAAAAAAAAAAATCTGTGTTTTAACTGATATATTGAATATTCTGATTATAATAGTCTTGTCAAAGGTGAAGTATACTATTGAATAAACCCATTTCACTTGGTATATGAATGCTTTTGATTTTAATTAAAATCCAAGCAAAAATTAAGTCTATAATGCAACGTGTTTCAGTTGATCCCTGTTAGAGTCTCTCTGGTACTCTTCTGTACAATCCATCTTCCAGTTTAATTATTTCAGAGAGTTTATACTTCTGTTTATCCAAAGAGGGAAATGTAGAGGCAATTAGGATTTGTGGAAAAGTAGTCAGCATTTAAGAAAGTTCTTTACTGTATAAAACCAGGATCAGTTTTGTCTTTAGCAATCTGGGTACAACTCGATGATAAAGAATTGTCACTAAGTTGGTAGCCCAGAGGTACAGTTTTACTGCCAAGTACCCTGGGGGCAAGAGTTTCCTCACCTGCAGCCTCAAGAGCTGGCCTGCTGAGGGAGTCTTTTCAGAAGGAAATACTGCAATTTTTGTTTTGCGTGCGGTGTGAAAGCTTGATAAGAGTAGTAATGAACAAAAAGTAGTCCTTGGAGTCTGTTCTTAGTTGAAATCTACTGTATCCAGAACCGTGATCATGTTCCAGTATGTCAGTGTTTTTTACCAGCTTAGTTTTGGTAAGTTTTACAGAAGATGGTTAACATTTTGCAAGTCCCTTAAGTTGGTGGGTTTCCTTGTTGGAGAGGTGAGGGGAAATGTGGAGGTGGTGTTAGTGCTTCTTACATGTGACTATCAATGGAAACAGCCTGCAGTTAGCTGCAATAGCTCTGAAGAACTTCTGGGTTCCTTGGTAGCCATGAGATTTGTTTCCATATCTTCTCTCCTAGGGTTGGTATGTTGTTTAGTCAGCACCCACTGGCTGGGCAGATGGAGTCAATTCAGAAACCTAAGTCACTGTTGACTCTCTTTTGTGAAAAAAAACCAAAGCAACATCAGATTCATTTTAGTGGAACTCATGTACATGAGGAAGATGTGACCTGATCTTTCAAGGAATGACTCAAAGTTGTTGGTGAGCTTCAGATGCTTTGACTGGGAGGAGGGAATGACAGAGATACAAATACGGTGCAGACAACTCATTTAACATAGTTTGTCTCATAGCAAGGGAGCATGGATACAAAACCTGCTTTCTTGTCTTTCTGGGGCTTTAGGCCTCCATCTATGAAGTATTTTGGGGTGAAATCTTTTGATTCTTCTGTTCAAGGCTGTGGCAGCCCTTACATCCAGGTGTGCTACTTCACTGTAAGAGTTGTTTATCACCACCCTGCAGGGGCTGAGTCTAAAGTGTGTGGATATCCTTTTGGGGTGATAAGAGCTACAGTGATGAGGAACCTTCTTAAAACAAGTTATTTCTATCTCATTAGTGAGGGAGGAGAAAAACAACTGGATTTTACAACACTAAACAAGCTTATTTAGTCTAATATTTTACTTCACTATAAAGTAATTGAATTTGGCACGGAGGAGGGAGAGTAACTATCTTGCTAGCTGATTTATCAAGTGAAGCTCTTAGGAGACATGGGTTGTTCAGTGACTCAGGTTATCAATGACATCATGCAATATCAACAATATTAATCAATCAATAACACCATGCCCTTCTGTGGTTGCCCATCTCCCTTGGGCAGGATAGGGCTTGCCTTGACAGTTAAGAGTTCCAGGATTTGTTTTTGTTGGTTGTGCTCTTTTACCTTTGGATAACAAATCCCCACCATTCCTAGGAAGACAGTGTGGAAGACTGCAAGATGTTTTTCATTTTACTGCAAGGAATAAACTTGCAGAAATTAATGCCTGGGAGTGACCCTTGCATATGTATCAACCTGCATTTTGTCTGAATATAGATATGTAGATGTGTATTTTTGCATGCACACATACATACTGATATATACTTATGTATATGTACTATGTCTATGTTATGTGTATTTATATCTGTGTATGTGTGTGTGTATGTTTCTTAACCTTGGAATCACTGATAGATGCAAATTATTATTTGGTAAAAATAAACCACTGATTTTTGCATCCCCGGAAGAGAAGTAACAATAACATTCTGGTGCCTCGCATTGGTTGCTCAAGATATGTCAGCATCTGTGGGGGGCCTGTCCTCCTCCCAAAGGAGCACCACTCCTTTATTTGAGCTTTATTTGACCGTGGATGTCAGCTAGAGTGCTAAAATTGTGGTGCTTGCTCAGCTATCTCTGTTATTCCATGTCTCTGGCCTGTACTTAAAAGCTTTACTTAGGTAACTTATTTCAGATGATGAGGTGCCTACAAAATGTCGAAATAGTTATTATACCAGTGGAAGTCATCCACCAATATAATTGTGCTGACTAATGGGGACATACAGTGGCATAAATACTTCCCTTCCTACCTGGGAAGATGTTAACAACAGCGTCAGCAGTGTTAGGAGAACTTTTACCTGAGAGCTCTGACAGGGCTAGTGGTGGCCGTCAAAGAACTTAAGGGCTGCTAACTTCCAAGCTGCTCTTTGCCTGTTGCAGAGCTCCAGGACAGAACCTGCGCCTGCATTCTAGCCTCTTTGGTTGCAGCCTTGCGTGTTTGCCTTCGTGGGTGCTAAGGTGGGCTGGTAATACATTGGACTGTGAAACTGGCATCTGCACCACCAGGACACGTCCAGTTTTGCCACTGTTGCAGCGGTGATGATAACTTCTGGCTGGCTTCTGCTTGTGATAGAGCCGTGGGATTGTTTTGCCGCACGCTGCCAGCAGGTTTACCCTCGGAGCTTTGCCTTGTAGGCAGAGCCCTGAAACTGTGGACTTGTACTTCATAGTAAAAGCAAATAAAAACGTGATGGTGTGTGTACCCGTCACACGTGCTGATAAATTTTTCCTGTTGGCTTTTCATGCTTTTACAAAAAGACAGAACTTTGTTTACCTTCACATGCTAGGAGATAAAGCCTCTTGTGATCCTTTTCACTGAACTACTACATAACACGGGTCCTCTGAATTCACTGGACGGATCCCAGTTGGAGCAAGAGAATGTGACTCAGAAGAAAATTCATCAGAATTCAATGGTGGAAATTCCATCACAACTTTCACAAATTTGTTTTGTTTCCTGACATTTTCATATGCTGCAGAGGATGATAGCGCTTATTTTCTGTGCTGTTTAAAACCTTTATGAGTGATTATTTGGAACAATTTCATAGTAACATTACAAATCAAGAAATCAGCCTTTAATTAAGCATGGAATCAGGGTCCGTGTTTTTCAGAGAAAGGCAAGTGGGTTTTTGTGTGTCTTCATTTGAAAGAAAGCTTCCTTTGATCTGATAAACAATAGAGCATCAGCAACTGAAACCTGTCATTATGTTGCTGCAGGGGTAGTGAAATTATCATCCTTGTCTAATCTAAGGAAACACAATTCCAATATGCATTAAACCTTTGATCTGGATCTGCATCTCCTAAGGTCAGACAATCTTCCTGAAGAATCTTTGAGTGATCTGATATGTTTGAATAGAAGAAGAGACAGGAGTGGAATTTGAAGGATTTAGATAGCATCGTATTCTTCAGTAGGAACCTGCTAGGAAGCTAAGATTAGTTAGAAAGGAGATGCAAAACTAGTCTTTGATCAGAGAAGACAGCTGCCATGAAGGCCCTGATGTGCAAGGAGTCCCTTCCTACTTGGTGAAATTGGCTTAAATGCAGCAAGGCATATTTTCTAGTAAAGGTTCCCAGCATCAAGTCCCAGGGGAGTCTGAGAATTTGTGGGTTTATTCAGCATGGTATTCGGTGATACCTTTGGCTAGGTGCAGGTGACTCCTGTTGACCTTACAGGAGATGTATCTGCACTTTATGGGACAATAATCAGATGGCTGCTGTTTGGGGTTGCAGCTAGCCCTTAAGAAATGGGGCTGCAGAAATATGAAAGAAAAGGTTATCTGCACATGTGGAGCTGCAAGAACACCCAAGCTACACGGATTTAGTTGCATTTGTTGAAAGATAAATAATGTTGACATTTGTTAATAAAGTTAGAAGCCTTGTTCTGCTCTTAGTTGAGTCAAAGGTAATTTTGTTATTCATCTGAATAATAGCAGTGGCAGTCAGCCCTGGTTTAGAAAATGGTATCAACAAAATCCCTCATGCTAGCCTTACAAGGACATACTGATGGTACTTTGCAGTAATATAGTCCAATTTTATCTGAAGTATGACATTTGTCTACTGCTACAAGTGCATTTTTTTCTTTTGCTGTTTCATATGTTTTTGGGAAAACCCGTAAATATCCACAAAAAAATTAGAATGCCAAATTCTGAATGACTTGGACTGCTGGTATTTTAAAGTATCTGTAGTGGATAGAATGACACATCTGCACTGTGTGACTTGTAGCTGTCAGGAGAAAATAATGAAAATATTGATAGCTTTATTTCACAAACTTGTTTTTCAGATTCTTTGGAGCATTTTGGAATCATAATATCTCTGATACTTCAGGATGAGAAAACAAATAAATGCAAGCATAGCCCTTAGGGAAAAGCTAGGTGTTTTTTCCCGGTTTCCAAGGGGTCTTACCGTTCTCTCAAATTCTTGGAGGGGATTTAGTAGCTGTGTGGGAGAAATACGGATGTGAACTTGTGTTTATGTGGGAACAGGATTCTCCATGAAACTGAGTATGCTGCTGCTGGGCTAGGCAGCACTGCAGCCTTGCAGGAGCTTGCCTTAAAGTATCTTAAAAACTCTGCCATACTTTCAGGAGTGCATGTGGCGTCTTATGGCTTCACATTCTTCATCAACTAGCTCTTGTTTCAGAAATAGCTGGAGCTGCAGTTGGGCGTAACTGTCTGTTGGGCTATGGGTCCCGAGTGACAAAATATAGAGGGTGCAGCCTCATGGTAAGGTAGGAGATGGCCAGTGGGACTTAACATCTTGAGCTGACAGAACTGAGATGCCACCCAGATGAAATAAGGCTAATTACTTATTACATCTCATGGGCTGCTAGGTGTTTTTATCTGTTCTAATAGATAAATATTCCTATGCCACTGGGTTTTGATGCTTAAAGCTAACGAGAAGGAAGAAACATGACCTACTTTTTTCAGTGTTAAGAAATTTGCTTTTATATTCCATTTGCAGTAAGTACAGAAAATACAGCTGGGGATGCTTTATTCATTGTGACAAAACAATGTGACTGGTAAATACATAGAACTAGTTCACAACACTTTCAGCGCTATGCTGACTCACCATGTCACGCAAAAAAGACAATCATATGTTTTAATCTTAAAAGTTTAGGTGATGAATATGTTACACAATGTGAAATGTGTGTGAATTGTTTGTTAGAGGGATTTTTTTATTTTAAACTTTTATTTTTCTTTGCAGAATTCAGAATAGAATATTTCAGTTGGAAGGGACCTTCAATGATCATCTAGTCCCACTGCCTGACCACTTTAGGATAGACCAAAAGTTAAAGCGTGTTATGAAGTGCATTGTCTAAATGCCTCTTAAACACTGACAGGTTTGGGGCATCGACCACCGCTCTAGGAAGCGTGGTCCAGTGTTTGACTACCCTCTCATTAAAGAAATGCGTCCCAATGTCCAATCTGAACCTCCCCTGGTGCAGCTTTGAACCACCCATTATACCACTGGATACCAGGGAGAAGAGATCAACACCTCCTTTTCCACTTCCCCTCCTAAGGAGGCTGTAGAGAGAAATGAGGTCACTCCTCTGTTCTCCAAACTAGACAAGCTCAGGGTCTTTAGCTGCTCCTTACAGGACATTCCTTCCAGCCCTTTCACCAGCATTGTTGCCCTCCTCTGGACGTGTCCAAGGACTTTCACATCCTTCTGAAATTGTGGAACCCAGAACTGCATGCAGTGCTCCAGGTGAGGTTGCACCAGTGCTGAATACAGCAGGACAACCACCTCTTTTGACCAGCTAGTTATGCTGTGTCTGATGCACCCCAGGATGCAGGTTGCCCTTTTGGCTGCCAGGGCACACTGCTGACTTGTACAAGTATAGCATTTGCTTCCTTTCCAAAACCTGCTTCTAAAACTGCTCGTTTCAGTGCTATTGCAGTGAACTTTAAACAATTACAAAATATATAATACATTTTAAGAAAATAAAGTAACAAAAAATAGTTATCGTGGTTTTCCTCCCTCCACATAATCATAATTCTACCAAGCAAACTTGATTGACCTCAACAAAGTGTTATCTCTAAATCCCTGCAGATTTTCAGCTGTAGCAGCATTGGACTTCCCTGTGCGAGGCACCAAACTTTTCCTGCCCTTCTAATTCTGCAGGAGGAACTGTGAGATTCAAAGATCAACTTTCTGTTCATCTCTGCAAGACTGAGTACTGAGTTTCCAATAGTTCAGAACTTGACAGTTCTCACCTACCTTACTGAATTGGGACTTTACTGGGAAACAAATGATATTCTTGGGAAGCAAATTATATTCTTAAGAATCAAATAACTTAGAGAAATCAAAAGAAATAAACATATGAATAAACATAACATCGCATGGAGATCAGAGAACAACTTGCATTTAATTAAGAGGTACTAAAGAGTAGCTGAATTAATAAGGGTTACAGTTACCGTACTTGTATTTATGTGTAGTATATATTCTGAAAAGGGAGATGGATGTTGCTTGTTCAAAAGGTTTCTTTCGTGATGCAAAATACTTTCTATAAATATGCCACTTTGACAAAAGAGAGTAGTATGAGGAGGACTTAAATGCAGAATGCTAAACAGGAGATTTAAATTATTCTCTGGCATCTTTGAGAGGTTTCTGTTGGAAAAATGCATGAAAATAACACTTTCTTTTAACCACTTTCTTGAATTACTGAAACATATGGTAAATTGCAAGGAAACCATCTATCTGTTGAAAGAAGTTAGCTGCCAGGTAGGGTTTGAATTGTTAGTCTTTTGAAATTACTTTTTCTAGTCCTGCAGGATGGTTCCATCATGAGAAGTTTTTTATAGCTGAGAGTGCGCTTGATGAATCCCCAAGATCTTCCAGGCAGCTCAAAGTTGCTATTGTCTTTTGTGCTATCCACTAGGGTCCTCAACCTTTTTTTTTTTAAAAAAATAACAACCAAAGAAACAAAAGTCCTAGCATATAATTCTAATACATTTGAAACTTCTTGTCTTGCTGTTGGCTGAGACTTTTTTAAAACCAGACCAAGTTACTAGTGTTTGCTGGTATTCTGCCCTCTGGTTTAGCAAGAGGCGCAGCTGAAGAAGAACCAGTATGCCTTCCCAACGTCCTCACAAGAAAATACCTCTGACTAGGAAAGATCCTGTATCTGTAGCACAAATACTATTTCAAGCATGCGTTTGGTCAAATGGAAATGTAAGTTTTTTGAGATGGTGTAATTCCACAGAAGGGAGCTCTTTTATGCAAACTGGCAGCAGGTTTTGTGAGCTTCCCCACTAGAACAACCAACAGTGCGTCCTGACCTTCAATCTGGCAGTCACCTGCTACTTGCCAGGCTAGGCTGGAGATCTCGCTATATTTCTCAGTCTGCATGAAGTCCTCTGGCAGCTAGTGTGCTGAGGTGTCTCTGATTTGGAGCTGCTTGCCACTACACTCAGTGGGACTTCCAAGTTCTGGGTCAGTTCCTGTTGCAAAGCATTCATGCTTCATTTTGCTTTAGCTGTTTTTTTATTTCCGCTAACAATGCTGGGTTTTTTTCGTTTCACATTGATGCAATGGAATACAATTTCATGTCATTAATGGGAAGATAGATGCAGCTTCAGTGGTATTCTTATTCTTTTGATGTGAAGTAATGAGCCAAGATTTGTGTCTCAGGTTTCCTCCAGTCCATCAAACTCACATGTAAGTGAATTTCCAACACTGCAGGGACACATTGTTCCTACTACAAGAAGAAAATGATGATAGAGTCACTTCACTTCTGTACATCATGGTCAAGTCTTATTTCCTGAAAAACAGAAGAAATCAGAAGAAGGGAATGACTTTAGAGGCTTTCTCAGTGCACACAGCTCAAAGACACCTTGCATGGTACTGCTTGTAGCTGATACTTCTGTAAAACCTTCTCTTTTTCCCTTCTTGGTCTTTCCCCTTTTTCTATTTCTTCTACTCCCGTCTCTCCTTTTTCCTTACTGAAATAATACCAAGTAAACCCCCGGGGAAACAGCCATCATCTCTTGTTTTGTGCAGTGGTAGATGTATTTGTACTTGCCAAAGGCTCCTTTGTGTTCCTGAGTGTTACCTTGTTACTTGCACAGAGAACAATTGTTTCTTACAAACTACCTTAAGAAACTTTTCCTTTCAGCTTGTTGTAGATATACCTACACAGAAGTAGAATAATATGCATTTTATCAGAGTGCAACATCTCACAAGGAAAATATGAGGTTAGCAGGTGCTGGACATGGAGCAGTTTACTGTCTTCTGTAGCTTTATAGAAAAAGAAAAGAATGTGTTTTCCTTTGCTGATTGCTTGTGATTAGAAGTCTTTGAAAAACCAAATATGGCTCAAATTTTAATTGCATTTCTTAAATACTGGACTCTTTCAAAGCTACCAGCCAGATACTGCACAGAAGTAATGGTGTGCAGATTGCCTGGCTAAGCAGTGTCTCAGCAGCTCCCAGGGACCTGCAAACGTATTTTGCATAAAGCTGAACAGATTGCCCCCCCAGTTCAATAGAGTATTTCATATGGCGTGTCCTTAATTACGTCTCTGTATGCAGGCGGAAGATTGCTGCTAGCAGGAGACCAAGGGCAGCACAGGCAGCATGTGGCCACTGCTCAGGGCCTGTTCTATTCCTTTTCAGATTGAAAAGTTCTGTGGTCAGTTTTTAGGATGCTAAAACATTTTCTTGAGGACGAAGCACTGAAGGTGTTTTTAGCTTTTTGGAGGTCTGTTCTGAGGAGACTATTTTCTTTCTTGTTTAATATCTGTATTGATGACCTGGATGAGGGGATTGAGTGCTCCCTCAGTAAACTTGCAGATGACACAAAATTAAGTGGATTTGTCAATCTATTTGAGGGTAGGAAGGCTCTGCAAAGGGATCTGGACAGGCTGGATCAATGGGCTGAAGCCAGTTGTATGAGGTTTAACAAAGCCAAGTGCCAGGTTACAGCAACCCCCGGCAATGCTACAGGCTTGAGGAAGCATGGCTGGAAAGCTGCCTGGTGGAAAAGGACCTGGGGGTGCTGGTGGACAGCCGGCTGAACATGAGCCAGCAATGTGCCCAGGTGGCCAAGAAGGCCAACAGCATCCTGGCCTGTATCAGAAACGGTGTGACCAGCAG
>JAVSBS010019895.1:0-15392 GCA_033124195.1 Coracias cyanogaster
GCGGGCCCATCGCGGCGGTGCGGAGCCCCCCGTGCCCCCCCAGCCGCGGGGCAGGACGCGGAGCCCGCACGGGAGGGGTCCGAGCTGGGGGGAGCCCTCGGCGGGGTCCGGCCGAGCGGGGCCCGGGGGCTGCCGGGGGGGCTCCAGAGGGACCCGGGCGGGTGCGGGCAGGGCTGCCAGCCCGGTGGGCGGGGGGCTCTGTGCCAGGGAACCGGAGCCCTCCTGCGTGCCGAGCCGCTGCCATCGCTGCCAACACCGCCCGCGCCTGGCCGGGGGCCCGATCCCGCCCTGGAGGGAGCCTGCCTGGGGCTGCCGTATGTGGGGGACGCAGGAACCCCCCACCCCGGGGCTGCCGGGGCGGGAGCAGCGCTGGCCGGGGCAGCACCGGAGCCCCCCGGAGCCCCGGCCATGAGGGGCGCCGAGTCCGGCCCGTGGCCGGCTCTGACCTGGAAGCGATCGAGGGCTCCCGGAGGTGCCGGGGAACCACGTGTCCGTGTTTACGGCGGCGGCGGGCGCGGGGTGCTGCTGTCGGGGCCCGGCCCGTGCCCCTGCCCGGGGCAGGACGTCGCTGCGGAGACCCCCAGGCCAGGAGAGCGCCGGGCACGGGCAGTGCGGGAGCGGCGGCGCCGGGGGTGGTGGCCAAGAGCCCTTTGCCCTGGCCCCCGTGGGGCTTTGCCAGGCTCCTGGCCCTGCAGGGCATGGGACGGGGCAAGGGGCTGTGCCCGGGACAGGGCAGGGGTGTGCTGCCTGCGGGGAGGTCCGCAGGGTGGCCGCGCTGCGAGCATCCCGCCAGCATCCGATGGCATCGCCGGGGTGGGCGCTGCCCCTGTTTGGGCTTCACCGTACCCGCGGCATGTGGCGAGGCACCGCCGCCAGCCTCGCCCTGTGAGGCATTTCCCTCCTTTTGTCTGCCCGCAGACGCGCTCTGGCGCGCTCGGGCTTTCCTGCAGCTCGTGATCCATCCAGTGCTGGCACCAGCCCAATGCCAGGACCAGGAGGTGCCACCGCTCCTGCCCCCAGGGATGCCACTGTGGCTGTGGCGCTTCCCTGGCGTGGCCCATCCCTGATGGCCAGTGGTGCTGCTGGCATCTCCCTGCCCATCCTCTCCCCTGCCCCGGGCCCTCTGAGAGCCCCTTTTGGGTGGGTTTTGCCCATTTTGAGGCCGGTTTGGCAGTGCCTCCCCGTCAGCAGCAGGGCTGTCAGATGCAGAAGCAATGACCGCTGGCATCTCCGCTCCTTCTGCATCTTCCCTCGCTCTTTGCTGTCCCTGTGGGGCTGACGTCCCTCTCCACAGCACTTGTCCTACCTCTAGGAAGCTGCCACTTCACCGGCAATAAGTCACCGGTGAGCGCGTTGCTGTGGCTTGTTGAGTCGCTGCTGGTTAACCGAGCTGCAGTAATGGGTGGGTTATAGCTCGCTGCCAGCAAGTAAATGCAAAGTAGCTTAAACCACTGCAATTATCTGTCTCTTGCAGTTGTTTGAGTGCGTGTGTGGCTGACCCATGGCAACGCGTGACGCTGCAGCAGCGAGAGCCGTGGCTGGTGGGCTGGGATGGCACCGGGGTGGGTAAATGCCGGCTGCCCTGGCGCAGGCACAGCCTGACCCTGGAGAGGTTTTTCTGAGCCGGGCAGCTGCAGGGCCAGAGCTTTGTGCTGGTGATGGGAGCATGAGGAGGGAACTGGTCCCTGGGTGCAGGGACGAAACCCACCCCAGGCCCCAGGGAGGTCCCTGTGAGCGCTCGCCCAGGACAGCCGGCGGTGCTGCCGAGGAGCGTGGTGCCGGGTGTGGAGCACGCCGGGGCACTGGCTGCCAGCAGCCAGGCGGGCACAGGAGTGCAGGGCTGCATGGAAAGGCCGGTGGCTCCGGCTGCGTGGTGAGACCGTGGTGCTTCCTCTTGCTGAAGCAGAACTGTTGGCCCTGCTTTGCTGGGTCTCATGGCCAGAAGGCCTCATTGGCTCATGGTGACTTGTGCTGGGGCACTTGCTGCCCCATGGCCCTTGGGGAGCTTTGGTTTGCCAGCATGGGTGAGACATGGGAAACAAAACTGAGGTGCTTGGAGAAATGCTTGCTGGTGCATTGGTGATGCCCATGGAGGTCATGTCCAAGCCGGGCACGAGTGGTTTTGTGGGATGTGTTTATCCACCGGGGTGGCATGGCCTTGGAGACAGACCTGCCTTTGGTCGGGGCACATGCTGGGTGAGCCGTGCCACCACCGGCTGCTGCACGGTCCCCTTGTGATGGCTGATGTGGTTGGTGCTGGTTCACCTTCCGCCGGGCACCCTGGCAGCGATGCTCACGCTCCTGCTCCCAGGCTGGCACCGACCGAGCGCGGTGTCTGCCAGCTCACCGCAGCAGCAGCCAGAGACTCGTTGCTTAACAACACGCTGGAGTGGAGTAGGAAGTGTTTTGTCACCGCGAGATGGGAAGAGATCACCATTTTCTTGATAGGCAGGGCAGCATTTGTTTGCTCTGTGTCCGTGCGGATGTCCCCACTGCTCCGGGAACTTCGGCCATTTGTGGCGCGGTGGCACCAACCTGGCCGTGGCCGTTCTCCTCGGATCTGCCGGGCCGCTGTTCTCACTGATGCCCCTTATCAAGCGTTTGCAATTTCTAACTGCCAGCGTGTGTCCTGCTGTCGGCCATCCCACCTTCCCTTCCCCTCCTTCCCTGCGTTTTTTGCCTCCCCAGGCCCTTCCCTGCCAACTTGGTGATTTCTGTGAATGTGGAAATGTTCCTCCCTTTTTATAGGGGAAAAATTCATTTTTAGCCAACTCTTGGTTATTGTTCCTCTTCCTGCGCTGGGGCGGGTGCGCAGGGCTCAGGGGCTCCGGCCGCGGCTGCTCGGCCCCGCTGCCGCCTTCTCTGCCATGAGCCCCTGCCGGTGGGGTGGCACCAGCTGCTCTGGGAGCCCCTCGGGCCATGGGGGGTTTCTGAGGCTGAACACAGTGTTTTGGGGAGGGAGGGAGGCACAGCCCCTGCGAGCACACTCCTCAGCTCTCTCTGCTCATCACCGGCCCATGCGGGGCCCAGATCCCGTCCTGGTCACTCAGCCTTGGGACACAACCCGAGACCTCACGCCTCTGCCTGGCACCTCTGCTCGATACTAAATCCCGGGTGGTTTGGGTGTGAGTGTGTGTAAATGCTGGTTATTGCTGCATCCTTGGCTCAGAGGGGCCATGAGCCACTCAGACCCTCCCTCATCGTCTCCCATCACATCACCCTCAAAGACTCGACCTCCGGGTTGTTTTTCCAGGCCCCACCAAGCTGTGGGTGTCGCTGCGGCGGGGGGACGCTCTGGCTTTTTATAGATGCCATCCTGGCCGTGTGAGCCAGGGTGCTGGAGCTGCGTGGGATCTGGCCACATTCCTGCACGGAGCCAGAGCCGCCCCAAAACTCTGCGCTCTGGCCATCATCCCCCCGGGGCTCGCGGTGGCCGCAGGACCGGTGACCACCGAGGGCTGTGGTGCCATGTGCGGGGCCGGGGCCGCTCCTGCCCCTCCGCCTGCCAGCGCTGCCAGGGTGTGGGCAGAGCCGGGGCGAGCGCAGGGGGGGCCTCCGCTCTGCGTCACCCTGGATTTCTCACCAGCCCTTCCCCTGGCCGCGTTTCCTCATTTGCGTGGCCAGTGATGGCTGCGATCCCGTGGCGCAGCGAGGGGAAATGATTAGTACCATGTGGAGAGGCAGCACAGAGACGCGTTCATGGCCCCCCCTGGGCTCTTCCTAGAAAAGAAGGGGTGACTCAGAGCCGGGGTCCCCTACTCCCTACACACCCCTTCCTTTGGCAGCTGGAGGCAGCTCCAGCAGCGCTGGAGAACCCAGAGGCTCCTGCAAAGGGCTTTCAGGGGCGGCCAGGGCCGGACCCCTGCCTGTGGCACAGCACCGGCGCGGTGCCCTGACCAGCCCGCGTCCCGCAGGTGCTGAGCCATGGCGGTGTGGATCCAGGCGCAGCAGCTCCAGGGAGAAGCCCTGCGGCAGATGCAGGCGCTCTACGGGCAGCACTTCCCCATCGAGGTGCGGCACTACCTGTCGCAGTGGATCGAGAGCCAGGCATGGTAGGGCAGCGGGGTCCCCGTGCGGGATGCTGGGCTGGGCAGCACCCATCCCTGGGGTGCCGGCGGGTGCCCCCCACTGCCGGGGACACCCTGTGCGGGGCCGGGGCTGCCCTGACGCCGATGCTGCTCTGCTCCACACTTGCAGGGACTCCATCGACCTCGACAACCCCCAGGAGAACGTGAAGGCGACGCAGCTGCTGGAGGGGCTGATCCAGGAGCTGCAGAAGAAGGCAGACCACCAAGTGGGCGAGGACGGCTTCCTGCTGAAGATCAAGCTGGGCCACTATGCCACACAGCTGCAGGCGAGTGGGGGGCCGTGGGTGGGGGCTGTGGGGCTCGGGGGTGTCCCTGCCCCGTGCCCAGCTCAGGCTGCGCTCTCCCTGCAGAACACGTACGACCGGTGCCCCATGGAGCTGGTGCGCTGCATCCGGCACATCCTCTACCATGAGCAGCGGCTGGTGCGGGAGGCGAACAATGTGAGTGGGGGCCGTGGGCGGCGAGGGACTGGGCCCTGCAGGGTGGGGGATGCTCGGAGGCTCCAGCACTGGGGTGACAGGAGCAGCCCTGAGGCAAGGGGTGCTCTGGGCACGCAGGGGATGAGGAGGGTCCCCTCTGTGCTGAGGACTCCCCGCATCCCATGCAGAGCCCCTCGCCAGCCGGCTCCTTGGTGGACGCCATGTCCCAGAAGCACCTGCAGATCAACCAGACCTTCGAGGAGCTGCGGCTCATCACGCAGGACTCGGAGAACGAGCTCAAGAAGCTGCAGCAGACACAGGAGTACTTCATCATCCAGTACCAGGAGAACATGCGCCTCCAAGGTGGGTGGGGGACCGAGGGGGTGCAGGGGCCGGGGCACTGGCAGTGCCCTAACGCCGTGCCCTGCCCCCCAGCCCAGTTCTCCCAGCTCTCCCAGCTGGGCCCCCAGGAGCGTCTGTCACGGGAGACAACGCTGCAGCAGAAGAAGGCGTCGCTGGAGGCCTGGCTGCACCGAGAGGCCCAGACACTACAGCAGTACCGCGTGGTGAGTGCCACCGTGCCGGCTGTGCCGCTGTCCCCGTCATGCCGTCGTCCCCACACCCCATAACGCTGCCCTGCCTCGCAGGACCTGGCTGAGAAGCACCAGAAGACGCTGCAACTGCTGCGCAAGCAGCAAACAACTATCCTGGACGACGAGCTGATCCAGTGGAAGCGTCGGCAGCAGCTCGCGGGGAACGGGGGTCCCCCCGAGGGCACCCTGGACGTGCTGCAGACCTGGTGTGTGCTGGTGCTGGCCGTGCCCGGCAGGGTGGGGTGCTGAGCCCCGGCACGGTGCTGAGCCTCGCTCCCCCCAGGTGTGAGAAGCTGGCAGAGATCATCTGGCAGAACCGGCAGCAGATCCGCCGGGCCGAGCACTTGTGCCAGCAGCTGCCGATCCCGGGCCCGGTGGAGGAGATGCTGTCGGAGCTGAACGGCACCATCACCGACATCATCTCCGCCCTGGTGACCAGGTAGCGGTGGGGGCCTGGCTTGGCTGAGGCACCCAGATGGGTTGGGGGGCTGGGTTGGGGGAGCTCTGCCTGCTGGCCCCTGACCCCCATGCCCCACCAGCACCTTCATCATCGAGAAGCAGCCTCCCCAGGTGCTGAAGACACAGACCAAGTTCGCAGCTACCGTGCGGCTCCTGGTGGGGGGGAAGCTGAACGTGCACATGAACCCCCCCCAGGTGAAGGCCACCATCATCAGCGAGCAGCAAGCCAAGGCCCTGCTGAAGAATGAGAGCACCCGCAAGTAATGCCCGGGGGGGCTGGGGGTGTGCTGGGGTGTGGGGGGACGGGGCTGCCGAGGCCGCAGGGAGCAGGATCTGGAGGTGGGGGGTACAGGGGGGTCTGCACCTGTGTGGGCTCCCAGCCCTGAGGGTCCCCTGACCCTGCACCTTTGTGCGGTAGCGAGAGCAGCGGGGAGATCCTCAACAACTGCTGCGTGATGGAGTATCACCAGGCCACGGGGACGCTCAGTGCACACTTCCGCAACATGGTGAGTGCCAACAGCTCCCCCCTGCCCACCTTGTGCCTGCCCTCCTGTCCCCAGTGCTTACCCCTCCTGTCCCCATCTGTGCTGCATCCCCCCTGTGCTCACCCCGGTGTCTCCCCGTGTCCCCATCTGTTCCTCACCCCTCGTGTCCCTGCAGTCCCTGAAGCGGATCAAGCGCTCGGACCGTCGTGGGGCTGAGTCGGTGACGGAGGAGAAGTTCACCATCCTCTTTGAGTCGCAGTTCAGCGTTGGTGGCAACGAGCTGGTCTTCCAGGTGAAGGTAAAGCCACCGGCCACGTCCCCTCTGCAGGGCCCAGGCGAGCCATGGGCACCATGCCCATGGGGCTGGGGCTGGGCTGGGGCTGTGGGGTGCCCATGTAGGCTGGGGTGGCCCCAGGGTGCCCATGGGTGATGCTCCTGCAGTGCCACACAGCCCATCGTGTGCTCCTTCCTCCTGGCAGACTCTGTCCCTGCCCGTGGTGGTGATCGTGCATGGGAGCCAGGACAACAATGCGACGGCCACCGTGCTCTGGGACAACGCCTTTGCCGAGCCCGTGAGTGCCAGCGCCACGGGGGCTGCGGGAGTTGGGCCCAGTCTCCCAGCGGGATGTGCCGGGAGATGGCAAGCAGAGCTTGGTGCTGACCCTGCTCTGTGCCCCCAGGGCCGTGTGCCCTTCGCCGTGCCCGACAAGGTGCAGTGGCCGCAGCTCTGTGAGGCGCTCAACATGAAGTTCAAGGCGGAGGTGCAGAGCAGCCGCGGGCTGACCAAGGAGAACTTGGTGTTCCTGGCACAGAAGCTCTTCAACAGCACCAGCTCGCACCTGGAGGACTACAGCAGCACCACGGTGTCCTGGTCCCAGTTCAACCGGGTGAGTGGGCTGGGCTCTGTGCCGGGACAGGCGGGGAGCCACCGCCGTGCTCTGGGATGAGCTTTGCTGCAGCTGTGGTACCAGTGCTCGTGCTGGGGGGCTGGATGGGGCACGTCCTTCCCAAGGAGCCATTCCTTGCTGGAGTGATGCAAAACCAAGATGGCTGTTGGCTGCAGCGGGGCAGGAGGTGTCCCCTTCCTCACTTGGAGGGACACACAGACGGGGTCTGTGTCCTCAGGGAGGCACTGCTGGCTGTGCCACCTGGCCAGGCTGCCCCGCGGCTGGTTTGGCAGCACTGGTGGGCATCCTGCGGGCCAGGTCCCCTTGGTCACCGTTGTTCAGCTGCAGCTACGAGGCTGGAGCCAGGAGTGCTCATTTTCTGGGGATTTCGACAGGAAAACCTGCCCGGGAGGAATTACACCTTCTGGCAGTGGTTTGACGGGGTCATGGAGGTGCTGAAGAAGCATCTGAAGCCGCACTGGAATGACGGGTAAGAGCCGTTCTGCCCCGCGCTGCCCGGCACCGAGCCCAGCCCTGACAGCCCCGCTCTGCCTAGGGCCATCCTGGGCTTCGTCAACAAGCAGCAGGCGCACGACCTGCTCATCAACAAGCCCGACGGGACCTTCCTCCTGCGGTTCAGCGACTCGGAGATCGGCGGCATCACCATCGCGTGGAAGTTTGACTCCTGTGAGTGTGCACCGGGAGCTGGCACCCTCCGGCCCCACTGCCCTCGGGGCTGGTGCTGCTGCTCGGGCACCTCCTGTCTCGGCTGGACACCGGCACTGCCGTGGCCGGGCACACGGGAGCCTTCCTCAGGAGCGGGGCGAGCGCGGGAGCTTTCGGGAATGCCTTGGCTGCCGTGTGGGGAGCGGCGCTGCCGTCGCTCGCTGCCGCCTCGGCCACGTTCAGCCCGAGCGCTGGCGTTGGTGGCGAGGAGGGTCTGGGCTGAACCGTGGGGCTGCGGGAAGCGTGGTGACTCCGCAGTGCTGCCTAGTGCTTCCCCCGGCGTATCCGGATGAGGCTGGACCTGCCTCGAGTTCACCGAGCCTTCCCACCGATCCTGTTTTCTGGCAACCGGTGTTTTGTCTTTAAATGCTGCTGGGGTTGGGCTGCGGCGTGGGAAATGTCGTCTGATGTTCCACGTCATCTCACAGCCTGCATCCGGAGCGGGGCCGGGAGCCACTGCGGGCTCTGGGCGTCACCGGGGTCCTCACTCTTGTCTTCCAGCCGAGAGGATGTTCTGGAACCTGATGCCTTTCACCACCAGGGACTTCTCCATCCGCTCCCTGGCTGACCGCCTGGGGGACCTCAGTTACCTCATCTACGTGTTCCCTGACCGGCCCAAGGATGAGGTCTTCTCCAAGTACTATACACCGGTTCTCTGTGAGTCCACGCCAGGTAGCGCTGCCTCTTCCCCCTGCGCGCGTCCCTCTTCTTCCTGCATCCCACCGGGGTGGAGCCGGGGCGGAGCCGGGGCTCACAGCATCCCTCCACCTGAGGCCACATCCAGCCCTGCGGGGACTCGGCGGCTGGCCCCGTGTGAGCCCCCAGCCCCACCATAAGCCTGGGGCACATGCCAGCAGCTCGGGGCCTTAGCGCTGCCTTCTGTCCTCCAGCTAAAGCCGTGGATGGATACGTGAAGCCACAGATCAAGCAAGTGGTGCCAGAGTAAGTCTGACCTGAAGGCAGACCCTGGGTGGTCCCATGGGATCGTCCCAGGCGAGCTGGCTGGGGAGACCGCTGGCCCAGGGCACCTCTGCTTGCGGGCTCCAACACCACTGGCCACATTGGTGCTGAGCCAGCGCCGGGGGCTGGGGAGCCCAGGCAGGGCTGTGTGTTCCCCGGGAAGGTGAATGCCGCCCTCGCCACGCTGCCAGCCAGGGTGCTGGGGACCCCACATTGTCCCTGCCTGTGGGTGGGGGGTTTGCATCCCCTGTGGCACCCCACCAGCCTGGGGAGATGCTGGTTGGAGGTGATGGGAATTCCCAGAGCACAATGTCACCCCTGTCCCCTCCCCAAGCGCTTACAAGCCCCTGTCCCCGCAGGTTTGCCAGCGCTTCAGGTGATTCTGCCCCCGGAGGGGCCACCTACATGGACCAGGCTCCCTCGCCCGCCGTCTGCTCCCAGCCCCATTACAACATGTACCCCCAGAAGTAGGTATCACATCCCCTGTCCCCATCCTGCCGCAGCCGGACGCCCCCTCACCCCTGCCTCCCGCAGCCCCGATGCCGTGCTGGACCCCGAGAGCGACTTCGACCTGGACGACACCATGGACGTGGCGCGGCACGTGGAGGAGCTGCTGCGGCGTCCCGTGGACAGTCAGTGGATCCCCCACGCCCAGTCGTGACGGGCGGGCGCCCGGCCCCCCGGCCCCGCGGGGACTGTGCTGTGTTCGTGTCTCTGTGCCGGGGGGGGCGGCGGGTGGGCCCTGCCCCGGAGATTTGCTCTGTGCTGCCCCAAAACGCAGGCTGGCGTCCGGCTCTTTGGTGTTAATGCCCTTGTATAAACGGCAGCGGATTTGTCGCATGGTTTTCCTGTATGTTCCTTTTAAGAGGCCCAGCTTCGGCTTTCCGCTTCTGCAAGCACCGGCCCCGCAGCCCCCCAAGCTCCCCACCCAGGAGCTGCTCGGGGCGGGGGCCGGGGGTCCGGCCTCGGGTTCGCTTTCGCAGCCATCACTAAGAATGTACGTGTCGCCTTCTTGTTCTACCCCGTGGCTCCGTTCCCAGGGGGTGCGTGGGCGCACCGGGCTCCGGTGCGGGGTGTGGGGGGGTCGGCCCAGGCTCCCCCTGTCCCGTGCTGGTGCTCTGCGGCGGTGGGGTCCCCTCCCGGCCCTCACCTCCTCCTCTGGCCCCCCAAGGATGTGGGAGCCCCTTCGGCTCCCGGCCTCGGCAGGGTGGGGGAGGCAGGGTGCGGGGGCACCCAGCGAGGGTGGCCGGGTGGGGTGGGTGATCTGGGGGGAGTGGAGCCCTCTGCCCCCCGCCCCGTCCCCCCTCGTCCTGGCGAGAAGCTCTGGGGTCCTGGCCATGTTATTTTTCTACCACAGAGTAAATAAAGCACGGAATATTTTTTTAACACAAAAGGGTTTCACGTGTGTCTTGGGGAGGGGGCAGGTCCCTACCCTGGGCGGGGGGGCTGTAGAAGGGGACACGGGTGGCCCGGGCTCGGGGTGATGCCCAGCGGGCGCGGGGGGCTCGGGGTCTGTGTCCCCACATGGGCCGGGGGGCGAGCAGGGGCTGGACCCCTCCTCCAGCCCCGGGCGGGGCGGGTCGGGGGGATGCCCGGGGGGGGCTGCTGCTGGGACCGGGGGCTGGGAGGGGGCCGCTCTCGGGACGTTTTCCCGGGGAAAGAGCAAAGCAAAGCAGACAAATTGTGCTTTTTTATTTTGAAGAAGATTTCTCTCGCCGAGGGGTGGAGAAGGGCGGGGGGGCTTGCTCGGAGTTTAATTGCGATTTAATTCCCCGCCGGGCGGCGGGGGGGCCGAGGCAGCGCCGGGTTTTTTGTAGAAAGGAGAAAATGAAAATAAAAACCGAGGCGGAGCTGGGGGGGGGCGGCGCCGGTCGCGACCATTGCCCGTCACTTCTGCCGGAGGCGGAATAGCCGGGGGGGGCCGGGGCGGGACCGGCTGCGGGAGGGTCCCGGTGGGTCCCGGTGCCCCGCTCCCTGCTCGGGGGCGGCGGTGAACGCCCGGGATGCTGCCGGCGGTGGCGGTGGCGGTGGCCGTGGCCGTGGCCGTGGCCGTGGCCGTGGCCCTCCCCGCCGTCCCCGCCCTCCGGCACCGGCTGTTCCGCTCCGCGCTGCGCGGGGCCGCGGGCCGGTACCGGCGGCGGCTGGAGCTGCTGGGCAGCGAGGTGGGGCTCAGCCAGGAGCGGCGGCTGCGGCGGCTGCTGCCCCCCGGGACAGCCCGCGGTGAGGCGGCGATGGGCCGGGGGGGATCGGGGGCTGGGGAGGGTCCCGGGGATCAGCCCCCGCCTCACCCCGCGCCTCTCTCGCAGGCTCGGAGGCTTTCCGGGAGCGGCATCCCCTGGGGCAGCGCTGCCCTGACGGGGTGCCGGGGCAGCCGGTGCCCCCGCTGCGCCCCTGGGCTCTGCTCCGCAGCTGCTGGGCAGCCGACCCCCCCCTGCAGGTACGGGGCGATGGGCAGCGGGGCACGGGCCCCCTAAGCGGGGCGCATCTGCCCCCCTGACCCCCGCCTCTCCCCGCGCAGGGGTCCCTGCTCTACCTCGACGCCCTCCACGGCACCTTCCCGCAGGCGCTGGCCCCCCGGGGCTCGGCCCTGCTCTCCTGGGTGCCCGGCGGGCCCCTCGCCCCGGCGGGCTGGCCCCTGCCCAGCCTGTACTGCACCCCGGCCGAGGCGGGCACCCTGCCCTCCCGGGCCGCGGCCCTGCGGGTGCAGCTGCTCTTCGCCCTGCGGGAGCGTGGCCTGCACGTGCTGGAGGCCGGGCTGGCCACCGAGCTGCACGACGCGCTGGCCACCCTGCGCGCCGAGTGGCCCGCGCTGGCCCGGGACCTGGCGCTGGGCAGGCTGAGCCCCCAGCCCGGGCTGCCCGAGGATGTGCGGGGCCGGCTGCAGGTGCTGCTGGCCCCTGATGCCGCCCGGGCGGCCGAGCTCCGGGCCGAGTGTGCCCACGGCTTCGAGGGCATCGTGCGGCGCCTGTGGCCGCAGCTGGAGGTGGTGGTGGTGGGCACGGCGCACGGCGCGGAGCGGCTCTACTGCGAGGCCCTCCGCCAGGCTGACTGCAAGGGGCTGCCCATCTACTGCCCTTTCTACCGGGCAGCGGGAGGTGAGTGTCCCCACGCGGGGCTGTGCCCACGGCCTGCATGGGGGGAACCGCTGCCGGGGGTCTCCTGCAGATGTGGGTGCATCTCTGTGCCACGTTCTGCCCAGGAGAGACCTGCCCACTCCCCCAGAACAGCTCCATTTTGGCCGAGAAGTTCCCCCTTGGAGGGGAGTGACGGCTGCGTGGGCAGGGATGGGGTGGCCTGGGAGGGTTCAGCTGCCCCACGCTGTCCCCTGCCTAGCCCTGCTCGGTGTGAACCTGTGGCCAGAGGAGCCAGCGCCCCGGTTCCTGCTGTGCCCTGACTGGGCTTTCTACGAGTTCCTGCCCTGCCCGGCTGAGGAGAATTCACGGACGGTGCTGCTGGGCGAGCTCTGGGAGGGACGCGAGTACGGGCTGGTCCTGACTGCCCGGCCGGGCGAGTACAGGTGCCTTGTCCCTGCTGGGGTGGTCCAGGGGGGCTGCCCGCTCCAGCCGCGTGTGCCTGGCACCAGCCCCCTCACGCTCCCCGTGCCCATGCAGGTGCCAGGCCGGGGAGGTGCTGAGGGTGGCCGGCTTCCACAAGCAGTGTCCCGTGGTGGAGCCCGTGCGCAGGTGAGGACACCCCAGCCCCTGCCCCTCACCTTGAGGTGCTGCTTGGGGGACCCTGTGCCAGGCAGGGTCCGGTTGGGATGGTGCCAGCGGCACCTCTGGCACGGGGCACCCACCCCGGCCCCCCGCACCGCAGGGAGAGCCAGGCACTGAGCGTGCGGGGCGAGAGCATCCCCGAGGAGCGGTTCTGCCGGAGCCTGTGCCGTGCCGTGGGCATGTGGCCGGGCGCTCGCCTGGTTGACTATGTCTGTGTGGAGAGTGCCTTGCTGGGTGAGTGCCCCCAGAGCTGCCCGAGTCCCCCCAGGAGCATGACTGGTGCTGCCCAGGACGCTGCCAGCCCTCCCGTGCCCGGTTGCCTGTGCCCAGTGGGGCTGGGCGCTGTGTGTGGTGTTAACGTGCTGTCGCTGCTGCTGCAGGTGCCTCTTCGGGGGCCTGTGCCCCCCACTACGAGGTGTTCGTGGAGCTGCGGGGCCTGCGGGACCTGTCGGAGGGACAGCGCTACAAGGTGAGAGGGATGTGGGCTGTGCCCTGGGTGGGTGAGCAGCGAGGTGGCCGCAGCCGCGCTGTGGCCATACTGTCCTGGCAGCCTCTGTGCCACTGGGGTGCTTTGCTGTGGCGGTGGCTGGGGGGCACAAGCAGTGCCTGGGGGTCTGCAGCCACCCGCAGGACCCTGGGCAAGGCGGGGGGGCGTTTAGCTGCTCTGCCAGGACTGCCAGTGCTGGAGCCACACGGGCAGCTGCCCTCTCTCTGCAGCTGGACCAGTGTCTCCAGGAGGATTTCCCAGTCTATAAGTCCTTCCGCTTCAAGGGCAGCATCGGGCCCCTGCGTCTGCACCTGGTGGGGGCCGGGGCCTTCGCCCAGCTGCGGGAGGCATTGGGGTCCCCCCGCCCCATGCCCAGGGTCCTGCGGGAGGAGCGGCTGCTGCACCTCATCCAGAGCTCCGTCATCTCCTAGGGCAGCCCGCAGCCCAATCCTGGGGTTCACTTGATGTGTGCCCTTCAGGAGGGAGCGGGGCTGGGTGCTGGGTGAGGGTGCTCAGCCCTGGAGGGTTTGGCTGAGCAGAGTGGATGGAGCCAGGGAGCATCAGCCATGCCCCTGCTCCGCAGTGGCAGCAGGCGCTGGTGGGGATCGTGCTCAGTGCTGCCCACGGGGATGGAGCAGGACCTGCGGACTCCCCAGCTGTGGGGCCAGCCCCGGGCACTCGCCAGCAGCCCTGGCCCTTTGCTGGGCTGCTCTGGGCACAGGCTGGGACCGTGGGCACTTGTGAGCATCACAGGGCAGCTGGGTCCTGCCGCCAGCAGCCATGGCTCGCCCTGCTCTGCCCAGTGCCTTGGCAGTGCCCGCAGCAGGGCGGGTGCCAGGGCCTTTCCCGAGGGACGCCTCGGCCGTCACAGCCCGCGGCTGGTGCCAGGGGGACAGCAGAAACTCCCGGGAGCAGGAGCAGCAGCAGAGCCTCGGGCCTGCGCCGGAGCTCGGCTCATCCCTGCGCTGAGCTCTGGGGCCCTGCAGCATCTGTCCCCTGGCAGGGACACCGTGGGCAGGGTGGGTGGCTGGTGGTGGTAGGTGCCAGCTGCCCCAGAGCAGCCCCTCCGCTGGGCTCCCACGCACGTCTGCTGGTTTAGGAAACAATAAGCTCCAGAAAGGGCTGCTTTTAACGTTTGAAAAACCAGAAGCAAAATAAAGGAGGATTATCTCTCAAAAATGAATAAAGGGCACTGCTCTGGGATTGATTTTTTTATACTATTATTTTTAATCCTCATTAAAGCCCTTTCTCGGTGGCAGCCCCGGCTCTGCTCTGGTGGTTGGGAAGTTGCTGTTGATTCCTCGGGGTCTGGGGAAGGGGCAGCCATGAATATTTAACGGGTTCAGCGGCTGGCTGGGGCCCGGCGGGGTCTGGCTGTTGGGGCGAGAGGGACCGCTCCTTTCCCTCCTGCTTGTTAAGGTTTGTTTGAAGGGCTAGTGAGTGCGGTGCTTGGGCGACCTGCTGTGTGGGCAGCTGCTGCCGGGCCGGGGGCACAGACAATGTCTGGAGCAAGGTCCACGCACAGAATCCCCCTCACCCCGCTGGGCACAGCCCAAACCCGCTCCGGGATGGAAACTGGGCCCCTTCCCCCATCCTTGCCAGGAGAAAAGCCTGGAGCAAAATTCCTGCTGCTAGTAGGGGAGCAGAGGTGCCTGAGGCTGGGGAAGGGGGTACCTGGGGGAGGCTGTGAGCCTGGGTGCTGCCGGCATGGAGAGGAGCCTGGTGCTGGGTCAGCTGGCATCGGGTGCACCTGGCACTGGTGGGGTACGGGTTGGGGTTTAGTGGGGAGTGGGGCGGGTGGGGGCTGAGTAAAGGCCGGGGTGGTAAAGGGGTGTCCAGGGGGGGGCTCCTGAGCAGCCCTGCGCTAGCAGAGACCCACGTAACTGGATCCAGCCCAGTGGGTCTGCGGGTCCTGCTGCCTGTGCCACGCTCACCCCATGGGGCGACTGCGCCCGGAGCCAGCACAGCCCGTCCCGGAGGCCCCGCAGTGTCCCGGCCTCCACGGCCAGAGCCCCGGGAGAGCAGCGCTGGGCCAGGGCTTCACCAGCCCCCTGCCCGGGCACCGGGGGCTGCGGGACGGGCAGAGGAGGGTGCCCGGCTGGGCAGGGCCAGGCTGCAGGGTGCAGGGTGCAGGGTTGATCTGGGTGCCAGGCTGCAGGGTGCAGGGTTAATCTGGGTGCCAGGCTGCAGGGTGCAGGGTTGATCTGGGTACCAGGCTGCAGGGTGCAGGGTTGATCAGGGTGCAGGGTGCAGGGTTAATCTGGGTGCCAGGCTGCAGGGTGCAGGGTTGTTTTGGGTGCCAGGCTCGCCGGTACCAGGGGCGCAGGGCGTGGGCCGGCTCTGGGTGCCGGGCTGCAGGCTCGTTTCGGGTACCGGGCTGCAGGGCGTGGGCTGGGTGGGGGTGCCCGGCTGCAGGGTGTGCGCTTGGCCCGGGCGCTGCGGCGCTGGGCGGAGGCCGGGGGAGCCCCGGCGGCGGGAGGTGCCCGGTGTCCGGTGCCCATCCCCACTCCCCGCCGCTGCATCTCGGGGCGGAGGGGGGGGGGGGGGGGGCGGCGTCCCCCGCCCCCCCCCC
>JAVSBS010019896.1:0-26556 GCA_033124195.1 Coracias cyanogaster
GGGAAAAGGAGTTCCCTGTGGTAACACTCTCAAAAGCCAGCTTATAAGTATCTCTGTCTGGAAACAAACAGATTGATGTTTAACAGAGGAGGTCAGACTCATGGGTCTGGTATGCTTTCCCTCTTCAAACATCTCTGGGCTAAAAATATAACTGTTGACAAATGGCTTATCAACAATGAAAGGCAAAATCCATGCGGAAAATCTCTGCTCCCATAGTGGTTTTATCCATATTCAGATGTGCTCCCAGTGCACAGTGCTGGGAACTGGTTTCAACACACAACTGAGAGGCAGTATATCATGATGTGAGATTTCCAGTGACCTCTGACTTAAGAGAATGAGGTATTTGTAGGAAGATCAGCACAGGCTAGTAACCACAGCCCCAAACTTGCAGAAGTTGACTATGGTCACACTACAAAGAGCTCTGACCCCACTATGCAGACAGGGTGTACTCTTCTTGTTGGCAAATTGCATGCATGGAAATCAGGTATTTGCGTAAACCAGCCCCTGGTTTTCCTCAAGGCACTTTCCAGATGTCTTGGGTTGGCGTGAATCATTGATACATCTTTTAAAGCTTTGGCCCTTCCAGCAAGCAAGGCAAAGATTATCTGGGCTCCTGCTGGCTCTGTCCTGACATGCTTAGGAGAGGTGGGGCCTTTCAAGCCCTCCCACACGAAGCTATGAGACCAAGTATAGCCAAACACTTGACTTAAAGCTGTTCATATTCAGCAAAGCTCTGAGCATATTCTTCAACCCTGCTGGCAGGGTTTGCAGAAGGCATTATTGCTTGCAGCTCAGCTCCTCCCCACAGCTAGATATCCTGTTCTGTGTCCTTGAAGGTAACGTTTTTCCACACCGTTGAAAACAGCTTTTCTGTTAGGGAATGCAATATCCACAAAACCATGTAAAAGTAACGCCCCATGGAGGAGCACAGCTTTAACACTGCTCTACAGAGGTAGACATGATGTTTATCTCCTGTTCCCCTGGAGTGAGTTGTGTGCTGACTTGATAATTTGGCATGGTCAACGGCAAAATTCTGGCTGTAATGTTTAAAAACTGCATGTTTAATTCTGTTCTGTTATGACTCACATCCACAGTTTGTCCCAGAATGAACAACAAATAAGATCTGTGGATCTCACTCCAAACATGTGAGGCACAGCTTTAAGAGAGCTTTTAAGAGCTTATTCATATCCATTTGTTAGAGGATACAGCTAGGGCAAGCACAGAGAATGCAGAAAAAGAGTTGGTAAAGCTTTACAAGTTGTGTATCCCACCATGAAATTCCCAAGCCTCTCCCACACAGATCGACTCACTAGCAGGATTTCATTTATCTTCGTCTAGGTCACGAAGTAGGAGGGAAAACAAGAAACACTTCAAAAAATCAGGGGTAAAAGAAGGAAGTTCTTTTCTTAAGCTGAAATTTCCCGGTTTTTTAATAACTGGCATTTTGTTTTGAAGTGCATGTCTTTAACAGAAAGTTAGATTCTTGCTTTAAACTGTGACACATAATGAATTGTTTCGTTTGTCAAGAACTGGCCAAAAATGTCTGGGAGCTTAGACGCTGCAGAGAGCAGGGGAAGTGAAAGGAGGGCTGCTGTGCGTTTTGCTGGATCAGCCAACATTCTCTGCCCAGACATTTTTTTTTCCAAGCAGAGGAGCATTCAGCCATGTGTCCAGGATTTCCAGACTACCGATCACTGGATGGGCAGCAACCCCAAAGGATGAGATGTCTCCAAAGCATGGTGCTATGGGGGTGGACATGTCGGGGGGCAGGAGGAATGCTGGCAGATCTGGTGTGTGCCAGCTTTGCTATGCCCACGCTGCATGGCTTCTGGCCCCTCACTCCACTTGGGCACAGCCCAGGCACTCAGGGCCACTGGCCTGTTTGTCACATCTGTGTCCCCTTAGATCCGCAGAAGCTCCACAAGAAGCAGCGTGTCGCACTGCAGCCGGCTGGACCAGTTTGAGATCCGGACACTCCTGATGTGCTACCTCTACATTGTGAAGATGATCTCAGAAGGTTGGTGGCTCTTGCTCACTGGAAAAGAAAGATAAGAGACCATCACTGGCAATTTTGGCCTGTAAGGTCCCACTGCAAATTTTTTTAAATCTCAGTGTACTCTTTTTTTCCTTTCAGATACTCTTTTAGCTTACTGGAATAAATTCTCCCCGCAAGAGCTGATCAATGTCCTTGTGCTTCTGGAGTGAGTATCATGAGGCTGCAATTCAACCACTGTGCTTCGTGCAGGCAACATCGGCCAAGAAGACAACATGAAGGCAGTCTGCCTCACATGGTGCACATGGTCCCGTGCAGCACCAAAGGTGTCTGGCCAGGTTGTAATGAAATGTTCTTCCTCCCTCTGAGGAGAAACAGGTGTACATTGAGGGAGCAAGGGGAAGCAGCAGTGCCCTGTGCTTAGTCTGGGCTGTGCAGAGGGTGTCCCACCACCCACAGGTCAGCAGGGCCCACAGCACAGCCTCCTGCCTTGACTGGCAGGACCTCCACTTTGCAGTGGGTTTGGTGGAACAGATGGATGAGTTTGTAAACTGAGAGTATGAGGTCAAGTGACTTGTAAATACAGACCCAAACCCTCACACACAGAGGAGTAGGTCTGCAGACAAGGTTTGAAATGGGCTTGAAATGTTCTGAATCATTCCTGATCAGCAGGATCTGTAACAGACACCTATTTTTTTTCTAGGGTGTGTTTATTTCACTTCCGATATGTGGGGAAGAGAAATATTGCCAGGTACTGTATTCTCCCATCTGGGGCCAGGGTGGGGGGCCCGTCCCTGTGCTCCCTGCCGCAGCGAGGCAGGAAGGAGCATGCACACGCACACTGGGCAAACCCAAGCAGGCAGGAAGCCTGTGAGGCTGGGGCTCTGCTCAGCACCATGATGCGAGCAGAGTCCCCTTGTCTTAGCACCCTGCCCCTTCCCTCTCCTCCAGCTCCTGCATGAGACCCCCAGGCCCAAGCGCTCCTGGCTGCCCACACAGGTTGGCAGTGTCCCCCACGGTCGGCAGCAGGTGAGACACGAGTTGCATCTCTGCTCCCTGAGCAGCAGCGCTGCTGTTTCGTTAGCTCTAGGGCCATCTGGCACGGGAGAGACCAGGATAGCTTGATCAGTCCCACTGGGATTGTCCAGGATAAACCAGATCAGTGCATTGGAGGGAGGCCAGGTCTCTGTCCTGGTGCCTCATGTAATCCCATAGTGGTGTGGCTGCTGCTGTCCAGACTCACAGTCTTCGCTTCTCCTTGCAGGGTGAGTGATGCCTGGTTATCCAAGCACACAGGAGCCGAGAGGAAATCCCAGACAATGCCAGCACTCCGCAGCAGAGCTGGGGGAATGCAGGTGCGGCTCCAGCATCTGGGCAGCTTGGAGACCTCCTTCACACTCAATCACAGTATGTACACAGAGCTATGTGAGACCATTAGCCTGCTGAAAACCGCATGTGACCATTTTCCATGTGCTGCTTGTTGCTTCAGTATTCAAACCCTGAAGAATTAGTGTTCACCACTCCTCCCTACAACATTCCTAGACTGATGGGGGTGACATTTAAGCCAGCCTTTTAAAAATCACGCCTGGGACTTAGGACTTGCCTGGCTTTTTCCTCTCACCTGTCTTGGCTCAGCTCCTTGTCTGAGTGTGTGTGCAGGCAGCACCTTGGTTTGGGTAGTGAGGAGAGCAGGCAGGAGAGCTGCCCTGCACAGAGATCTGGGCGAGGACCTGCTCTAAGCCTCTCTACATGGATGAGTTTTGCCCCATTGAAGTGCCTTGCCATTTCCTCTCTGGGGATGTAATCTGCACACCTTGTTCTCTGTCTAGCTTCAAAGACAGGGTGGGGGGAAATACTGACATTGGTTTCCTCAGTTGGCATGAGGCTGAGGCAGCTTCTGTGAATGGAGCTGGCAAATTCAGCATCTTGCTATTCTTACCTCATCTCCCAAACCCAGTTAAGTGCAAGTGGAGAACCATATCTGTATCAGCATTGAGATTGTATGGGAGCTGGAGTGTTGAACACTGTTTCCTCCTGATCTGCTTTCTGTCCGCAGATGCAGGCACCTCAGAAGCAGATATTGTGCACCAGGCGTTACTGGAGGGCAATATTGCCACCGAAGTGTGCCTCACAGTTCTGGACACCATCTCTTTTTTCACTCAGAGTTTCAAGGTCAGCATTGAAATCAAAAGTATTCTAGAAGAGTGTGCTGTGTGCATGCTGATTTTTGTGATCCATTCTTCTAGAGTGGCAGATTGTCTTTACAAAAGCAAATAATTTGCAGCTTATTTTCCAAAGCGCTGTTTCACAAGGTCTCAGAGTAATTATGCACTTACGCAATCTTGCAATTTCTTCAAGACTGCAAAACCAGAGAAAATTATGTGGTCTTTATACCATAAGTGTAGGCATTGCAAAACTAGAATAAGAGGAAATGTACATAATGTAGAAAGGTAGGTGCTAGAGGAAAGGGAAATGAAGTTCTAGCATTCTTAGAACAGTCAGAAGCAAGGCCCAGATTTCTTTGAATCGCTGTACATTGATGTCTCTGGGCCTGAGGCATTCCAACTGTGGTTACCAGTTCAAATAGGACCAGTACCACTGGTAGAAGTCTCCTCCTCCATAGAGTAATTTACACTCCCAGCAGTCGTTGGCATCTACAAGAATCAAAACCTCTGTGGTGAAGAGAAGCCCAGACTGGCAGCAAATACTGAAACACTTTTCCAGAAAAGCTCTTCCTCAGAGTGTAGTTGGGTAAATCCTGCTCACAGCAATGTGTTTTGCATAATGTCACAAGAACAACTCTGGACTTCAGAGTAAACACAATAAAGATTTCCTTTTTAGATGAACTGAACAACATGAAGAGAAAGGTCATCATATCATCTGCTTCTGTTACAGAGCAGAAAAACCTTCCTGGTGCATACATTAAATTGCTTCTTAAAAGTTTGGCAACAGCAGGAGGATTTAGATGCAAGAGTTAAAATTTACTTGACTTTCTCAGTTGCCTCTTCTTGAATATAGCTGAACCACAAAACAATGTGATTTTCAAACCACAGGATAGACTGGATTCCCTTCCGCTTTAAAGGACTTCTGTTTTGCTTTTATGGTCATGCAGTGCTACTGCACTTAAGTGTGTTCTGTACTGCTGTTCTTAACTGCCAGAGTAAATGAGTTTCGTTTAAAAGTGTGGATCCTAAACTTACCCTGCTACAAGGTGTGTACAGGATGTCAAAAGAACATCTGAGCCAGCCCAAGAATTCCTTGGGCTGGACATAAGATAGGGACTATTGATCTCCTATTGATATGGGACATCCACATCCTTGCTGGGTGGCCGCGGTGTGCCAGGCTTCCTGTGCAGCAGCTGCAAGGATGACAGCAGGTACAGGCAAGATAACTCTAACACCAAACTGTATTAATACTTTCCTAGTAATTCAGTTATACTGTATCTCCAGAAGGTGCAAACTGTTACAATTTTGCAGGAGACAAGGGAAGTGTACTGACTTACTACAGCTACAAATCTGTTCAGTGAAAAGATGGGCTAGTCTATTTTTCTTTCTCTCTTTTGGGCTGCAAATGAAGCACTTTTCAAGACAAATTTTAAAAAATGGAAAAAACAGTGTGATAGTTTTGTTGGTCACAGCCTGTTTTATTTAAAATAACTCCAGGCAACAGTGAAAGTCGTACAGATTCTTGAATTCGGTTTTGGAATTAATGATGCACAAGTGATAAAATACTTTTATTTTATTCTCTGCTATAAAAATAGCCTCTGAACAACTTGTGTAAGTTTGTACTCATTGTCACATTTATTGGTTATATTTTTGCTGAAGGCCTTGTTCGTTATCTGGCTTAAGAATTTATGTAATTAATTATGCAAAATTATCTCTGTAATTTCCAGCTTCAGGCGCAACACTTCTGCAAAATAAATTATCTCATTGCTTTCCAGAACCAGCTTTTAAGCAACGATGGCCACAATCCACTCATGAAGAAGGTTTTTGATATTCATCTGGCTTTTCTCAAAAATGGGCAGTCAGAAGTGGCTCTTAAGCATGTGTTCGCCTCTCTGAGAGCTTTCATTAGCAAGGTATGCAATACATGACTCCAAAGGTGCAGGAGGATTTATATAGATATGACAGAAGAGACCAGTATGCTTAAACTCCCATTAAACTGATACTTTGTGCTTTTCAAAGATGTCTTTTAGAAAACAACTGGTTTTAAAAACAGCCCAGGTTAAGTTATGTATTTCAACATTTATTGGGTTTTGGTATCAGGAAATCAGGAAATACAAGGAGAAATTGAAAGGAATTCACTCACTTGCTTCGGTCACAAAACTGCTATTGAAGATTAGTATCAGTTGACCAAAAGCTGATGCTTCTTGAGTCTTTGTCCGAAACTGTCAATACTGCTGACAATGCTATTGCTTGAATAATACTTGTACTGACAAGCTGCTTCTCTCCCACTGTGTTTAAAAGAGGGTGGTACTTGCTGAATCTTTCTACAGTCTCCTGAGCCCTGGTACATAGGGAGGGTGTTTAATCCCCCAAGATTAGCAGCATTGAAGCCACAGCTAACCACACAAGAGTAGTGACTGATGCTAGCACTGGCATTTCCCTTCATACTTGTCAAAACCTGCCACTTCTCACAAGTACATTTTTGAGACCAGATGTACATGCAAACTCCATTCCTTCCAAGCTGCATGGTTATCATACATTCAAAATTAATTCAAACCTTGCAAATCACTTGAATGCAACACTTCATTAATGAGGTAAATCTATGTGGCGTGATGTTGCAGCCAGACAGAGTACAGTATATGAATGATGTGCAGCCAAGTGTTACTTCCAAAGGAGATATTGTACTAGTTCTCGAACAAAGTTTTATTAAAAGAGACTGCTAAGCTGTTTTTCAAAGGTAGGAAAAGACTGTGCTATGTGCGTTCTACTATAGCCCCACAGCAAAGCAAAGAGCCAATATGGATATGTCTAGGGCTGAATTTTTATCCTAAACAAACGTATGAGAAGCAGAAAATTCAGAAGTGTTGCTAGCTGCCTACTCATTTTTTCTACAGGGTCCAATACATGTTTATTACTCTACCTTTCTTTTGAGTTTTCTGCTTGCCTATAATCTGCTTAGCCTTGAGATCCACGCTGCTTCAGATCTGCACACACTCCACTTGGACACAGTCTGCACTTTTCTTCCCCTTACTAGTCAAAAGTTTGTTTAGCCGGAAATATCTGTTGTATGCCTATAGCAAATAAGAGACCTTCCTTGCCTCCCTGGCAAATTTTCTATGGTTGTTTAAATGTGAAGCCAAACCTGCACACCTGCTCAATTTGATTTCACCATCAGCCTTCAAAACCTGAAGCCCTTCAGGGGTTCCATGCTCACGTTCCAAAATGCTGGTGAAACCAATGCAGGCTGCATTCTTGGCTGCTGCAAGGATGGGCACTGGGGTCATTTTCTTGGATTTATGCCAGCCTGAACTGAACCCAGTATGAACCCATACTGAATTTGGCATCATGGGTCTTCAAAGATATGAAGGATTGGCTTCAGTTAGTTTCTTGCATATCCCCTATGACAGGACACTGTTGCTTGTGTAAAAGCAAGATACGAGCCCAGCAGATGGTATCTATAAGGAAGTGTTTTCTTTGCCAACTCCATAACCACAAGAGTCCCAGACTTCCTTTTAAGTCCTCTGAAGGGCTTTTCTAAGGCCCAAAGTGACAATAAAATAGCCAGGGGTGTCACTTCATTTCATGACAAGTGCAAGGATGGTATGTTTTCCTGCAAGTTTGTTTTGAAATATGAAAGCTGCACTGCTTTGTTTTCGGTTGCATATCACTGTTAGCTATAAATTAGTGTTAACGTCAAGAAAACCAAAAGTGAGTTATACCTTTGACACAGCTAAAATGGACAATTCACCATTTTTATGGCTTTGTGTAGCTAAATTACAATTAAAAGAATTCCACTCTTATCTAGGGTTACAGCAAATAGTTACTGGAGAGGAAAACACTCCTGAGATTTATTCTGCATCTCAAAATCTGTCTTAAAAATAGCTTTCTTTCTCCATTAAATCTGGTTACTTGATAGGCAAAAGACTTTAGAAAAAAGTAGATGTCGCAAGAAAGCAAAGAACAAACAAGTTCTATAATTGTTTTCTTGTTTGGTTTTGGTTTTAGAATGAATCCCACTTGCATGCACGTGTGCTGGGAATTTGCAAAGAAAGCTGTCTCTGTTTTACCAGCTGGGAAGAAGCAACAAAAGCTAGATTGCTCTTGGTTTATACTCCAGGTTTTCCTAATAACTAAATCCTTCTTTTCAAAGTATCACTTACAGATAAATACATAAATACATGCTCGGGAATGGTCTTGAAATTAAAGGTTATGAAGGAAAACATGCTCAGAGGAGAGGGCTGAGATAATTTGCCCTGCATTAAAGAGCAGTTCAGATATGTGGATGTGAGAGTGATGGAAACCCCACGTATCTGCCAGCTCTGTGCCTGCCTGTCCTTCAGTGTGTTGACACTAGCAGAGCACCTTATAGGCATTGCAAATCCCAGGCTCTGAAGGACTAGGGCATCAGAGCCTTGCTCCTTTCCTGCAACAGCTGATTTGGGAAGATTTTCCCTGTCTTAGCAATTTCCCCTGACCATGTCAAGCTGTGCTTACCCTCCCCATTAGTGCACTCAGGATACAGCATCATTACGGCCTCCCATGCTGTTGTGAAAGGGCACTTGGCATGTCCTGCCTGCTGCTGTGGCTGCCCTGCCCTCATGTTCCTTTTGTGCTCAGGCCTCTTTGGGAGCTGCTTGCAGCATTGACTCCTGCTCTAGCCCTTTGTATGAGGGCTGGATCAGAAATGTGCTCCTCCAGCGCACACCGAGTCATCACCACACGTGCTGTTCCACAGCTCTTCCCAGCTCGTGTTCTCCCGCCAGCTGGAGAGCTGCAGGCAGCACCTAGCCAGATCTCCAGCTGACATACACCCTTGGGTTTGCTGCCCCAAACCTAGTGCAAGAGGCAATTGCATCTGCCTGGGCTTGGTCTGCAGAAGGAGCTGCTCAGGGACACAGGTTCAATATGAACAGGGCACAGGTTTTCCTACGGAGCTGGTGCAGTGTGGAGAGGAGTACACAGGGAGGGATCTTGGGCTTCTTCTGCAGCAGATTCCCAGGCACAGTTTTTCTCCCTAGCATTGGGTTGAAAATGTCTGAAAAGCCTCTGCAGGCAAGCCGTGGTCCCTGCTGAGAGCAAGTGTCAGCCATATCTTCTTGGGTGCCCGTGTGCTGCCTGTGCACACCCAATCGCATATCACTGTGGCCAGCCCAGTGCTGAGCATGACTCCATCTCGCTCTGGGAGAAGGATTGCATTGCAACAGGCAGCAATTACTAACAGCTTCTTTCCCGAGTGCACACATGATCCCCTTGGCCCTGTGTTACTATGATGTTTATTTGCTTCTTTTCTTTCTCCCATTTTTTTTCTGAAAATATTTTTGGCCAGAGACAGTGAGTACCAAGTATTTGGTCAGTGTCTTCACTCTGCCTTGTAGCTTATGTGTCTTCATGTAATTTTCAACAACATGGTCTTGCTAGCCACAGCTCTTAGATTCCTGTTTTAAGACCTTTTCACCAGCACTCCATGGTGGTTGCCACAGTGGTACCTACAAACTTTGCTGAATCATAGGTACTTAATGCAAGGAGTAGAGGGCCAGGGTAACTCCAAGCTGTGACTTGGAGGGTATGCATGAATACTCTGACAGTATTTACTGTCATCTCCCATGGGGAGGAGGTAGTGGGGCAGACAGAAGTGGCTCATGGGCCATGCCCCATGAGGACCATTGGGTTTTGAAAGAACTGAGCACATCTTTCCTCTGAAAAGATAAAAAGCATGATTGTCTCTGTTGCCTCTTTGTGCCGGGAAATTGCCTGGGCTGGTCCCTAGTCACAGCAGAGGGAGCAGAGTGATGCTGTGTAGAGCCTGAACAGCCCCTGGTCCCTCCAGGAGGTGTTGGCATCACCACTCTCCAGCCAGGTCCCTGCGGTGGCTGCAGAGGCGGCTGCGTGCCAGCACAAAACCCCTCCTTGTTCTGCTTCCCTGCACCCAGCCTGCTGTGGTCAGGGTGGAAGGAAGCTGAGTGCAGTGCCCCCCTCCTCACCAGCCACCACTGTGACCGCAGCCAGATGGACACACTGGTGGTCCCCACTCTGGCAAGTCCTGTGTGCAGGCTGCTGCCCGCCAGGGCAGGGCACCGTTGCAGCCGCCTGCTCTTCAGGCACAGCTGAGCTCAACCCCACAGACATGCTTGAAAGCAGATTTCTGGTGAGGTGATAGACATGCTATGGCAGTACAGGGTTCTGGTCTTCCCCTTCTGCTTTTCTTCACCCTTCTGCAAATCTCTGAGCCCCATTGCTAACCGAGGTAGCTCACACTGTGATTTGGCTTGATCCTACTGCTTCCTGGAGCCAGCTCTGTCTGGGAGGCCAGGGCAGGTCACTGTGTTTCTTAGGCTGTCTGAGACAAGCAAGTCTCTTGTTTGCTTTCCTGAGGACAAGCATGATTTTAGGCTTTTAATGGTGGGACACATAGAAGTAGCTGTGCAAGCATCTCAGTTCAAGTTTTTAGCAAGGTCAGACTTTTGTATGGGTTCCAGCAGATTTTCTCATGTCCCAGATGGCAACCTTTGGTGGGAATGTACATGTGACCTCTCCTCCCTGCCCCACTGCTGCTGTTTATGGCTATTGTAAGAACATAAAGCTTCTGTCTGTCCAATTTGGTGAGAATTTGCTAATGAACCCAAAAGTTGTTGGGGGAGGGGATAGATAGATATACACAAGCGCCCAAAAAAGTGTGACAGCAAAGTTCACATTGCTCTAGGAAACATGGTTAAAAACAGGCCTCTAATTCATTCCCACAAATACTTTCATGCTCAGAACTCTGGCGGAAGTTTTATTAAGGCTGTCCAGGCTGAAGCCCAGTGTGTTGCCCCATGCCCTTGCCCATCTGAGCCCTGTGGGTGTAGTTTAGTAGTGTATTTCCTAATATTTCCATGCTTCTTGTGAAGTTTCCTTCAGCATTTTTCAAGGGAAGAGTGAACATGTGTGCTGCCCTCTGCTACGAGATCCTGAAGTGTTGCACTTCCAAGGTGTCCTCCACAAGGAACGAAGCCTCGGCTCTTTTGTATCTCCTGATGAGAAATAACTTTGAGTTCACCAAAAGGAGAACATTTCTGAGAACACATCTTCAGGTCAGTTGCTAGGGAAAAGCTAGAGAGCAGGACACCTCAGATTTAATGAACAGATTTATCAATATAACTATGTCACCTGTGGAGGATCTTGCCATTGTTACATGGACAAACATCAGCTTGATTTCCAGGCTTTGCTGAATTCCTGTTTCCAATGATTGGCCCAGGGCCCTTTGGATAAAATGCACTGCCATCAGGTACTCCAAGGTGTTCAGTTTTTGGAATCACAGACCCAAGACACATTTCTGCCCTAGAGACTGGCTAAAATAGGGTGGAAACAACACACGAAGAGCTGCCTTTGAGGCAAGAGAAGGGATTTTCCTGGAGGTGCTTATGCAGCACTGTCTTTTTTGAAGCAAATGTAGATACCTAGTGAGGCAGATGAATACCGTCTGGGTTGTCATGAATCATGAAAGAAGGTGACCGATGGACAAACAGCGATTTGTATTACAATAGTTATATTGTTAATTCTGTGAACTTGCTGTTCAGCAAAGCAATTTGGTCCTCTGGGGAGTATTTGTCCTTGGAAGATATGACAGCAAAGCCACAACAACAAGCTTACATTATGGGAAAGACATGATGTTTTCCTTTGAGCATTTTATGTAACTGTAACAATAAAACTCCTCTATTAGGGCTTGTTTAAATAAAGCCCCTACCCTATCCCAACAGATAATAATTGCAGTGAGCCAATTAATAGCAGATGTGGCACTCAGCGGTGGGACAAGATTTCAGGACTCCTTGCTGATCATTAACAACTTTGCAAACAGTGACAGGCCTATGAAGGTAAGTTGGAGTCATTAAATCACATTGTGTGCTATCAGCCATTAATGCAAGGGGCGCACTCAAGGAAAATCATGTTTAAGGGTAAGGCTATGATTGGAACTATAATTTATAAGCTCATAATGGGCTGTGTTTGCTCAGAAAGCAAGCATTATTGCAACAGCAATAGGGCCAACTGCATAGGCAGGTGATGCTCCATCCGTGAGGCCTCATGCCAAGAGGAGGGAGCTCTGCAATTCAGGTTGCCACTTTGCAAAGTGTGCTGCTTGCAAGGATGTCCAAAGAGCTTTCAAAGAACTTCCAGCTTTGAGAGGAATGACAAGGGAGGGTCTGGTACTTCTGTTGCCTGAAGGTAATAATTAGCAGGAATTACTTGTAATTAATTGAGAGTTGGTAATTTTAAAAAAGCACTCTTTCATGGAGACTAACGGTTGTATTTCTTTGGAAAACAATTGTCTTTGTGCTAGAATTAACAGCTTCTATCCAACCCATTGAACAATGTATCATCACTGCAGCTTGCTCCATTGCACACAGTGTAGCTGCCAGCAGGATGGAGGAAAGTGAGAAGTGTTCTGTGATTGTCCTATGACCTAGAGGTGGAATGGGAACACCAATTAGGTATTGAATTGTACTATAACAGAGTTACAGTTAGGATATACCTGGCAAAGACCTCCATTCTTTTCTGTACACAGGTGTTTATAAGGGTTTCACTGAGCCATACTTTGCTGCCCATATTTTACATCACAAGACTATCATTATATCCAGTTTGTTTATTTGCGTAAGTGCAAGAGTACAAGGGAGATTTCAGTACACTGGAGTCTCCTCTGCCATGCAGAGCCACAGAGATAGCTACGGAGTAGGAGCCCAAGGAGAGGGAACATCAGCCAGGCTCGTCATGGAGGAGAGAAAGCTGACTGCTGCTTTCCACTACCAAAAGGGAGGTTATAGAGTCAGGGAGGTCAGTCTCTTCTCAGAGGTGTGGAATGGCAGGAAAGAGACAATGGGCACAAGTTGCTGCAAGGGAAATTCCAACTTTACTTAGAGAACAATTATTTCCCAAGGACATGGTGCAGCCCTGGGGCAGGGCACAGAAAGGAGGTGGGTTTTCTGCCCAGGAGATTATAAAACTTCGTCAAACAAGCCTAGCTCTAACTCGATGATGGCCCTGCTCTGAACAGGGGACCAGACTGGAGCCTATATTTATTTCTCTTCTTATTGCATTCCTGTGGTGGGAAGTTCTACAAATGCCTTTGGTGGTTTAGGAATTGAAGAGTGGCCACATCAGAGACTAACAAGCCAGATGTTGAAGGACATGCGAAATACTTCAGGCATGGTTTACGGTGCCATCCTGGGACATTTGCATGCATGGAGCACTTCTGCCTTGCTCTCACACCAGCTCCTTGGGATTCCAAAGTACCTGCCTCGCTGTAGCACAGGAACAACCAACCTGGCACCTTGCACATGTCCAGGAGAGATTGGCCCTGTGCACTCCCAGACTGAAATGCCTCTAATAGCCTATGAAATACTGTACACTGTGTGCAGTGTGAGTTCACTAAGTAAAAGTTAGTTAGTCTTATCTCCTGTGCCCTCAGCATTTTCAAACTGGCAGTGAGTGGAGAGTTGGCTGAAAGGGTAGCAATGGTCTTTCTTTGGCAAAGCCTGGAACACCTTTTATTTCTGTATTTGCATCTAATTAGATTTGTTTTGTGTCAGGCAACTGCTTTTCCTTCTGAAGTCAAAGATTTGACAAAGAGAATCCGTACAGTGCTTATGGCTACTGCTCAAATGAAAGAACATGAAAAGGATCCAGAAATGTTGATAGATCTACAGTACAGTTTAGCCAAATCTTACGCAAGTACCCCAGAGCTCCGCAAAACTTGGCTGGACAGTATGGCAAAGATCCATGTGAAAAATGGAGACTTTTCAGAGGTAATTCATGTAATTAAAAGCATGGCGCACAGCAAGACAGACAGATGACATTTTAATTTTCCCTTTGTGCTTTGCAGGCAGCCATGTGTTATGTTCATGTCGCAGCCCTCGTTGCAGAGTTTCTGCACAGGAAAAGTAAGTGCGTGCTGGTTGGGAGGCACAAGGAAAATTATGCAGTGATGGGTTTTGTGGCGATCAGAATATCTTTAAAGACAAATTTCTCTTAATGTGATAAGTGATTATTTTAGAAACAAACTAATAAGGAAAAAACTTAATGCAGTGGATAAAGCTAGAAGAATATGAGTATTTTTTAAAGAAAGGAATCCAGTTGTTCATACACAGGCGTTTACCAGGCTGGCTGGATCTACTTAAGACAGTCATGTTGACAGGTTGCTGAGTGAAATAAGAACTGACACATCATGTCTCGGTTTAAATGTTCAGTTATATTATACATTAGGAAATGTGATCACAGGGGAAGCCCATGTTAAAAACTAGCTGTCCGTATGTTCATCAGAAGTATCACTATGGGCAGTACAGAAAACTATAGAATAAAGCAGTCAAAATTCAGTCAAAAAATGAGACTATAGCCTAACTATAAAAATATGTAAAGAATAAAGAACAATCAGAAAAAAAGAGAGTGTTGTGGTTTAATGCAAAACAGGAAGGAAAGACAGATGTGAGTTCTCAAGTAACACCACTTTGCAGGTTTTCTTTTAAATATCTGTTCCACAGTTGATATATTGACCCCATTTCTCATTTCCATGTAAGGGAGTAATTGTTGAAATGGACATTTCAGAGCCTTAAGGCTGCATAAAAGATGATTACATGCACTGCCATGGCTGGAAGGGTCTTAAATGCCGTGTTCGTGGGGCTTGGAGTCCCTCCAAATTCTGTACTTTATGTTGGCTAAGCGGGAAAATTAGGACTTGTTTTTCTGATTCGTGTACACATTTTACATGGCTGCAGAGGGGAGAGTATTGAAAGCTGACAATTCTTTATCTGTACCCTGGAGGCTGCTTACCACAACTGGTGGTAAAGGAGACCTACTAAAACAGAAGAGGAACAAATCCAAAGGAATGTCAAGTGAATACATTGAGTTATCTCTGTCACTGGCACTCCTAAGATGTATGTAGGCTGGGAGGGGTTTGGTAAAGGCTCAGATTTTTGGGGGGGTACCCAACTGTGATTTCTGCTAGGAGTGTACAGTTATGTTCACTTACCACCCACCTCTCCAGCATCCAGCAATAGCTTTCTTCTTGCATCTTCTGTGCAAAGATACACCCTTGTTCTTCTCTCCTGACTTTCAGTTGGTTGCAGCCAGTTAGGCTGGTCAAAGATGCACACTGGGAAATCTGTTGTGCTTTATGTACATTACGTACTAGAAATTACTCCCATGGCAAGTGACTGGGGAAGTTCTGATGTGTTCAGTCTCATAGAGCAAATCAGTAGCAAAAATGGGAGTCAGGTCCCCTGCCACTTCTAGGGCTTCACTATCAGCTAGACTGCTTCTCTGCCCATTAAAGCATGACACATTTGAGGCATGTTATACCACTAATTCATTTGGTTTTGTCTGCTACAGAACTCTTCCCTAGTGGATGCACTGCCTTCAGAAAAATCACTCCCAACATTGATGAAGAAGGCGCAATGAAAGAAGATGGTGGGATGATGGATGTACATTACAGTGAGGTAAGGTCCTGTAGTATAGACTACAGAGTATTAGGTAGCTGATTAGGATTTAATTTTAGACTTTGTATGCATGAGCTCTAACAAATTATAGTTGCGCCTTGGCGTCTGTAAGGAAGACTGCTGGACAGCAATTTCCCAAGAGAAATCTGCATTGAAAGATTTTCTCTGTACAATACAGATAGGTAGAACTGGTGTAAGTTCTTGATTCCTTTGAAAGGCTTTTCTAGCACTGAGACCAAAAAAGCTACACCACAATCTTTGCCTGCCATGTTATGCAAATGCTAATTCTGCCAGCACAGGGCAGCACAGTATGGTATTTCCAAGGAGGGACAGAATGCAAGTCAAGCTCTGCTGAGTGAGAGGTCAGCTTAGGTTTCCTTTTAGTTAAGGCAGTGCTGCAGGACACTGCATTAGCGGAACAATCCAGAAACTGTAGCAGGGCACTGGGGAAGTGGGTAGATCCTCCCGTGAGTCATAAAGTCTCACAATTACTGCTGCTCCATCCCTGTAAAACTGTGTTGGGTGGGCAACATGGCTGAATGAGGTGGCCCTGCAGCCCAGCTGCCCGATTGCGCATTCATGAAGACAAGGCTTGAGGATCCTTAGCATCATATCCCACTGCTATTGCATACATGTTCCCTGGACATGTTTCTTAGACATGTACCTCTGACTTCCAGTGCTGTCATCTCCATACCAGTGCAGAGTTTTGCCATTCTTCTGGGGAGGTAGCTAAATAACCAAGACATACTTGCTGGCTCTTGTGCTAATGATTTATTAAGAATGAATGAAATTTTTGAAAAACTTACCCTTTTTTCTTTTTTTTTGTCCCCCTAAAATTTAGAATACTTTTGGAAGGGCCAGGAACAATAGGGTTTAAACTTATGTAATTGTGGCTACTTATATTGGCACCTGTGGACCTGTTAAAGTATCTGAAATTAAAATAGTTTTCTCTTCTAACTTTGACTGTTCTCAGCAACATCCATTTTGTTGCTCTTATAGGAAGTCCTGGTGGAGCTTCTGGAGCAATGTATAGATGGCCTGTGGAAAGCAGAGCGTTATGAAACAATTTCTGAAGTTTCCAAACTGATCATTCCTATTTATGAAAAGCGGCGTGAATTTGAGGTAGATATTTTGAACTAGTTTGCATATATCAGGTAACTTTCTAGATCACTAATTAAAAAACAGAAGGCTTTTTTATTTTTGAAGTTGTAAGTAGTTAATTAGTTGGTGTCAGTAAAGCACCCACCATGCTGCATTGGTGGTCATTAAACAAATGAGTGAAAGCAGTGGTCTGAAGGGTAATTATTAAAGCTAAAGACATGAAAGACTTATATTTAGTGAATAATTCCCACCTTTCTTCCCCTGAAATAAAGCTGTCATTCCCATATGCTCATCAAACCCAGATTCTTTTTGGGACTCAAGCTTTTTAAGGGTTAAAAACAGAGTAAGAACTGTTCAGAGAAAGGACTAGATCTGGAGGTAATTCAGTGGCAAGTGAAGAGGAAGGAAGAAAGCTGTTAGCAGCTCTCTGCCTTGCTCCTTCCCAGCACCTGCTGTGACCTGTGCTTCAGTGAGGCTGTTGCTCAACTGCTGAATAGCCTTCCTCTGTCCCTACCTCTCCTATGACCCTTCCACATCAGGACAGCATCCATCATTAAAGCTAGGGGAAGTCTTGATCTATTTTTTCTACCATAAAGCTGTTTTTAATAAAAATATATTTCTGGGAGAAAAACCGCAAGCTGCTCAGTCAAGGAACATGCAGAGACAATAGGCTCAGCCTTCTCTCTAAGGGTAGTGACATTATTGCAGTCTGCAGTACCTTTCAGACCTGAAATTAAGCATGTGCTTAAGACTGAGGTTTTTCAAAGAAAACTGCATGTGTTCAACCTCTTTAGAAATTCAAGTCTGAATTCGCCAAAGGATTGTGTTCAGATATCTCAGTAGCTTCCAGCATTAGCTAGAATTTCCTGCTTGCAAAATTCTGCTTTAATGATGTCAAGGTTTGATTTCCAGAAACTTACTCAGCTGTACAGAACACTTCATGGAGCATATGCTAAGATATTGGAAGTAATGCACACAAGGAAGAGGCTTCTTGGAACCTTTTTCAGAGTGGCCTTTTATGGACAAGTAAGTATAAACACTGGCTCACCAGCTACCCTGCACCAGGCGTCCTGGCCCCTAAAGCTGCTGCTCTGTCAGACCTGAAGCTGAAAAGCCTGCTAGCTTCTCTGGTGCAGCCACTGGAACACCTACATGAGCATTTTGGTATTGCACCCTTGAGGTGAGGGTTTGTATCTCTCTTCAGGAGCGCTTGATTTATCATAAAGTTTATGATTCTGCTGGCGGGCTTCTCATAAAACAACTCAGCAGTTAGGAAATGGCTTAGTGGGTTCAGAAAACACCAGAGGGGATTTTAAATTATAGTTATTTATAAGTTACACGAAGACAATTTAGTGTGTATAGGATATAACAAGTAACAACATATAATCATAGTGTATGTAAACAGTAGTAGTAACAGACATTTGCTTCTACAGACAACTTCTGCTCTGTTCTATATACTAGTAGAGTAAAACCTTGTAGGAGAAGCTGGAGGCAAAACACATACCAGTATTGTTTACATACTTGTAGAGATAGATAGTATTTTATGTTAGCTAAGGTAGCTGGAAAAATGGACAAGATCTGGAGCTCGGAGTCCCAAGAAGGAACATGATCTTTATCATATCTGATTAAGACTTCTGAGCCTGAAAGCAGTTGTGTTTTTAATTTTTTTCACCAGCTACAGCAGTTAACCTAATGAAGTGTGTTTCCCCTCATCTCCCTTGTGTCTCTGAACTATCTGCTTCTGCTTGTGGACCCATAACCATGGGGAAGATGCAGGACCCCTCTTCAGAAAATGCTATGTAAATCATATTAGCCCTGCCTTTCCTTATTGCTTCTTTTAGAGGAGATGATGAATAATCCTGAAATCATGTTGGGTTTGTACCTTCGAACACCACTATCATTACAGGTACAACATATCAGAGCATTGACTTTTGCTGCAGCAAACTTAATTTCTTTATGTCCTCATCTTATCTTTGACTTTGAATATGTAAAAAATAAATAAGGTTAGCAATAGGTAAAAGGAAACAGCTGCTAGCTTAGTTTTCTAGAAGCTGTAGAAATAACTGGATCAGCATCTGAAATTAAGGTATGTAACGTACTATCCTGACAACCAATACTTGATCCAGTTTTGTACTTTAAAGCTTTGCCCAGTTTACATGAGATACAGGAGATACTACACAGAGGTAGTTTGAACACTGCCACACCTTCTGTCTGGAACAGCTTACCAAAGCATGAAGCTTTCCTGCTGTATCCATTACAGGGAGGACTGGTGATGAAGAGACGACCTTTAATGCAATTTTGTCTCTATTTACAGCAAATACACCAAGTTCCACTTCCCTGAATACAAGAGGAATTGAAGCAGAGGAAACCCATTTCTTTATTGGTTGAAGTCCCTTTTAGCCTACAAAAAAATCTTCAGACTGCTCATGTGGCTCTGTTATGGGGGCTTCCTCAGCTTACATGTCTTTCTGCTCCTTCACTATGCCTTGTTTTTGTGGCTTTTATCCTTCTTGCCTCTTTTGAGCCTTCCAAAAAGTCAACTGTTGGCCAAACCCATCTTTAGATTTCTCACTGGTATCAAGTCTTTGTGTTCAGAAATGACATTTTTGTACTGGTTGAGGAATTATATTATTTTTTACATAATTAAACAGGCCAAGCTCAGTGAGACTGTATGCAAGCCATAGCCTTCTAAACCTTCTTGACTTCCTGAAATGTTAGTAGAAACTTGTTTCAAAGTAGCAAATCTAAAGTAAAGTCTTCCAAGTGAAGAAATCCAGCTGTTCCTCACTACTTGTTTGTGATTAATGCTAGACATTCTTTGAAGAAGAAGATGGGAAGGAATACATCTATAAGGAACCGAAGCTAACAGGCCTCTCAGAGATCTCCTTCAGACTTCTTAAACTTTATGGAGAAAAATTTGGATCGGAGACTGTAAAGATTATACAGGATTCTAACAAGGTAGTGTTAATTTACATGAACAAGCTAATGAAATGCTATTAGCAGCGAACATCAGGGCCACATACTAGAGAGTGTGCTGATGAGCGTGACAAAAATATTGATTGTATTCTAATAGTGGGCAGGCCTTGGGACTGCACTGCTCTAAGCACTGCGCAAACGGAGCACAGAAGGATGAGCTTTGCTCTGTGGAGCTGAAGATGGGAGGTAACAGAGCATCCCTTCCTTCTGCCAGTGTGAAGGGAGGAGTGAGCCCTCTCTTCCACCCTCTTACAAGACCCTTGCATCCTCCTGCTCCTGTGTGGACATGTTGCACAGCTTGACAGGTTTTGGTGCTGATCTGGCTTCCAGGGGGAAAGAAATGAACTGGGAATTAGGAATGAGAAATTGCAATCCACATCTCACTGAGCCCTGTCACTGGGACGTGTTAGGAGCCAGCACAGAGGGGCAGGTGATTGGAAGCTGCATTACTTATTGCTTTGACACTGCAAGTCTAAAAGAAAATCTTGTGTGCTCTTGCAGCCATAGCACCTTCGTTTTCCTTTGGAATACCCCTGCAAGGGCTGTTCACAGCCTTAGGTGGCAACCATGGATGTCTGGGTTGACAGAGATAACGCTGGTGATCCCAAAGCTTGCTTTGTGCAAGCCTGCAGCTTTGCATGCCACAGCACTGTACTGTATGAGCACTAGCTCATGGCCTGAAAGCAATATGGCCAGATTAGAAGGACTAAGTAGTTCAGGCATGTGCTGCATTGATGGATAAGGTGATACGACTGCCTGTTCTGGATGCGGCTTGTTTGGCACTAGATGAGATATTTCTTGTGCCACTCCCCCTTGGTTTGTGTATCTGCTAGTGAACGGTCTAGACATCACAGCTGAGGTCAAAGGAAGTGTTTGGTGTGTTATTCACCTTCATGCAATGGGGCTGGGTCAACAGGGAATCATTTAAAATCAGATCCCAGTAGATAACCAATTCTAAGTCACTAACCTTTGTTTCTCTAGTGAGTAACCCTTTTATTTCACAGGTCAACATTAAAGATCTTGATCCTAAGCATGCCCATATTCAAGTCACTTATGTGAAGCCCTATTTTGAAGACAAAGAAATCTCTGAAAGAAAGACTGAATTTGAAAGAAATCATAACATCAATAGATTTGTATTTGAAACTCCTTACACTTTATCTGGAAAAAAGCATGGCAGTGTGGAAGAACAGTGTAAAAAAAGGACCATTCTAACTAGTAAGTACAAGCATCTGAATGTGAGACAGTATGTATCAGCAACTATTTTTAGACTATTTTAGCTCATGAAAATATCCCTAGAGAGTCAAATTATCTCAACTACTTAATCAGAACTATGATATAATATTCTGATTGGGAGTGGGAATTTGCCTTATATTTCTATGTGCAGATTTTTACTGATTAACAAATTGCGCTGGTAAATTATAGCCTTGTTCAGGATTTGAGAAGCAGTGAGTAACAAACCCTGAGGGCAAGGATCTGCTTGTATGTGTTCTGTGAAGGGTACTCCTTTTTGCTGCATGACTTTTCAGCCTATAAACTTCCATTGTTATTTCTGCTAGCTTTGAACTCCTTCCCATATGTAAAGAAGAGAATTCCAGTCAATTATGAGCATCAGGTTAATTTAAAACCAATTGATGTCGCTACTGATGAAATAAAAGACAAGACAGCAGAGCTGCAGAAACTCTGCTCTGCTGGTGATGTTGACATGATCCAGCTGCAGCTCAAGTTGCAAGGCTGTGTTTCTGTCCAGGTAAGGCTTGATGTCTGTTCAAAATTACACATATATACACATCTTGGAGTAAGTCATCTTTTCATTATGCAACACATTTACTTTCTAGAAATCATTAACCACCTCATTTGCAGCACTGCCAGCCTGCCAGCACAGCTTGCCCTGCCACATACAGTGCTACACTAGCAGGTGTCTCATGGTAATAACCATTTTGTCCAGTGGTGTTTACAGTGTCAAGTTCAAATGTAATTGTGCATTCATTGGCCATGGATAAATGCTGAAATACACTTAGTGCACAAATAACCTTTTTGTGAGCCCAACTTCTCAAGCTGGATAAATTGGCTTCAGACCCAGACCATGCTGCTGTTCCAAACAGAAAAAACAATAAAGTATGAGGAAACAGATTGCAATCTCTCTTTTTATCTCCATTTATCTTTTGGTCATAAAAAACCTTGATGGAAAAACTAATACTCAACTTTTGAAACTTCAGATACCTCCAGTGACATTAGTAATTAGTAAAGCAGAGTTGGTCATATTCAAATAATATGCTAATGTCAGGTGTGGATTTTTTTAAATTGTTATTCCCTTCAAACAGCTTCTAGCAACTGAACTGAAGTTCTAGCATAAGTTACTTCTTTTTTCTTTGGTTCTAGGTTAACGCTGGTCCCTTGGCCTATGCCAGAGCTTTCCTAAGTGACAGCCAGTCCAGCAAATATCCTACTAAGAAGGTGAATGAATTAAAAGAAATGTTCAGGTAGGATTCCTAATGTAATAAAAACTAGCCAGCTGGCTGGAACGTGGTGCCTGCTTTGCTTGTATTTTCATCTGTCTCCAAAATCAGCAGATGCTGAATGCTTAGATGTGCCTTATAAAGATCCAGGTCTCATGGGGTTGTGAGTGGTCAGACATACGAAAAAGCCAATGTAATTATATACGTCAAGAGTTCCCAAGCTCAGGGGTGGGGCCTCCATAGGGAGATTTGCTTGAAGACCTGGTTCAACTGTTTGTGTAGGTATTTAAAATTATCATGTGAAGAATGTATGTATAAAAAGCAGAGGTCTGACAGTCTTATGTTCAGGGATCTTTCATATTGTGCATTATTTCTCAGTCTTTCAAAAGGCATTTTTTACTACGTAATGATGAACTTGTAATTTTTTAAAGCAAATCCCTTCCCAGTGTATAGATGACCATAATTCTCATTTCTGTTGCTATTTTTTGAAACTCTGTGGCTTGCACAGGCATTTTTCTAACTCCTGTCCCTTAGGATAGGTTTACCTCCCACTTGAAAATGTCCCCCAAGGTAAAATCAGGCAACTCCTTCTTCACCTCAGCATGATGAGCCTTTGCCACACTATTCCTGGACCTCTCAGGAGCAACCAGTTGCCCTCCAGCTCCTGCATTCATTGCTGGGTGCTGGTGACTCCCATTTCGCCCATTGGTCACCATATGGAGACGGTGGCATTTAGGCTAATCTTGTTTTCCTTCAATGTATTGAGTAACCTAACAAACCATGGAACAAATAAGAGAACAATCCTTGCAAACCTGCCACACATGGATGCAGAACAGAGGGAAGGTGTTTTACTTTCCAGCCTTGCCGTGCAGTAAGAAAGACAAACATAATCTCTGCTTCATGCAAAAAATCCCAGAAAATCCCAGTCATGCTTGTATTTTCATTGCAGCCTATAAAAAGGAAGAAATATGCATGTAAAATGAAGAATATGAGTAACAGTAACCAAGAAAACAATATTACAGCTCCCCATGATCTGAAATACTTTCTGCAGAGTGTGTCTGCTGTTAGCAACTTGACCTCTCAAGCACACACGCTATACATCACACACATCCAGATCTGTCAAGCTCTGTGTGATTGATTTCCCCTCTGTGCCTGACCATGGCCTCCCTCTGTTTTGTGATCCTGTGTGCAGCTGGTGGGGTTTATCTGGGATCTGCAAGCTGTTTGTGGACCTGTAGGTCGGGGTGAAGCTGCGAGACCACTGTGTTGCCCTGCAGATGCTGTGTCCCATCTACTGAGGATCCAGGCTCGAAGGAGCTCCACTGAAAGCCCAATACTTGTGTTGCAGTCCCTTCCCATTACCTGATCCACTGTGCCAGGGATGCCTCCAGAATGTGACTTGTCCCAAACATTGGAGAAAGTGGAGGGGGGGTGGGCAGGGCAGGGAATGAGATTTGCCTATTTCTTTATTGTTTTGGTAGAAGACTGGGACATTGTAAAGCCCAAAGTTCCTTCCTTTCCTCTCCAGGAAATTCATACAAGCCTGTGGAATTGCTCTGGAGCTCAATGAGCGACTCATTAAAGAGGATCAAGTGGAGTACCATGAGGGGCTAAAATCAAACTTTCGGGATATGGTGAAAGAGCTTTCTGACATCATCCACGAACAGGCACGTACTGCGTATCAGGAGCCCGTAGAGGTGGTTGGTTGTGCTTGAAAACTAGCTAATGCTAAAAACTGGCTGAAGACTAATTGAAAACTTGATCACTCTTCATGTTACTTAGCTAAATACAAAAAGGCGAGTAACTGAACATGAAAAATAAACAATACACTTGGTGGATTCCTAGAACAAGTTTCTGTTGATGGAAAGTCTCAGCCTGGTGCTGGCATACAGCATGCTTCAGGGTGGAGTCTTTGCTGACACATAGCATTAGTTTCCTGGCTGCCGTGGTCATCAGAAATCCTGTGCTATGGTTTGCCTCATGTTTTCTACACCGGAAGAATCCTCTGATAAGTCACAGGTCGAAGTTTTCTGGCAAAATTTATTTTTCCTCAGTCACATCCAGCTTAAGTTCTTTTTTTTTCTCCATTAAAGGATGTTTTCTTTTAATTTTGGCCTGATGCAAACATGCTATTTATATACACTGTTAAAATGTTTGCACTAATTTATCTGACCTATGTTTTCTTGGATCTTTCTGGAAAAATACATTTGAATAGTAGCACCAGAGAGGTGAGAGATTCAAAGAACAGTTGCACTTCTGCCCAGTATCATGCTGTGAAATTAGATGTAAACTGGCTTTCTTTCTGAAGTAGTCTCCATATCTCTGCTCTTTACATTTGCCTTCATTATGACAGAAGAAAGCTTATTGTAGATTTATAGTATCCAGGACATAAAAAGAGTGATACAGACTGAATTGTGCTTCATAGTACTTGAAATTTAGAAGAATGTTGTCAGAATCTCCTAGCTACTCAATGTACACTCCACGTGTGACTTTTTATTAAAAAGGCAACATTTTAAGTCTCTGAAAATATATAGGCAAATTCCACGACAAGTTGACCAAAATAGTTGCTATTTCTGAGTTAGGTTTATTTACAATAAAAATGTTTATGGGAATCAAACAGAGTCTCTGACAAATCATGTTACAGAAAGAGTCTCATGATGGGGCTGAATTTTTTTACAGGAGTATAAGAGAGGATCCATTTGAGAATAAGTGACTGCTGCATCCCCCATTTCCCTGCTATTCTGCTCGTGACCACCATATTCTTAGCATACAAATGAATTTTGCACATTTGTCACACTCATTTTTTTATGTACATTACCTAACATGTAGACTCCACTGCTGAATTTTGCTCAGAGATGTTCGTTCATAGAAGCTGGCACCTGCCTACTCTAAGCTGTTTGCAAGTAAACCTTTCCAAGACATTTAATTTGCATGCAGCTGCTGGAACTTTTGTGGTTTCTGAATTCTGCAATAGTCAAATCAAAACCAAATCACTCAGTTCTGCACCATCACAGTACAATAGTTAGGTTTATCTTAGAACAAAGAAGCATTGTTAAAGCACACTCCCTATTACCCTGATAGATTTACAAATCCAGTGTTGTGTTGTCTCTGGTTAATGGGCAAAATATTACAGCAACTGAAATGTCAAAGTGAAGGGCTCACTGGGAAGGATATACTTTCCACTTTCTCCTTGTATTAGATCAAAAGGCAGCTTAAAAGATCATGTTTACAAGCACTGCTCTTTATGGTTGTACAACATTATGTAGATAACTGCTGACTTGAACTCTATTGCCATCAAATGACCTAGATGTCTAACAAACTAAACTTAATGGAACACATTTTCCTTTTCTGCAAAATTACTCAATTAAACATAAAAAGTTTATTACAATAATTTAGGTTCTCATTGCAAATAACATACACTTTTCTAAATACTGTCAGTGCCCAAAACCAACACAGCCAATGCACTTGGTTTGAGATGACAGAGCACGTGAGTAACTGACTGTGTCAGCCTGTGACCTACTTATCTACAGACCTTTTAAGTTAGGGAAATGTAAACACAAAAAAAATGATAAACTGCAGCTGGACAGGTACAGGAAGCCTCAGAGAGTGGCAGAAAAGTATGTCCAGAAACTGTTTATGATGGCAAATGATCTCAGTTTCACTAATGTAGGTTCAGGCTAACTTGTTGTCTAGTGAACCACGGGGTGAAAAACAAATACGCAGTTAGCTCTAGAGCAGCTCTACCAGTCCAGTTAGATCCTGTGCTGTAAGACCATCCTTCAGGTTAGATAGTACAAAATCTTGCTACATGGCATGGATGTAGTGAGTGTTTGCGGTATTTAGCTTCAGGTACTCCCCTTGCTTACCAGAAAGCTGTTAGATTTCTGTTACTGTGAAGATATAATTTAAAATTGCTCTACAGATAATTGTTTCTTTCCTACACTGGGTAGCTGTAACTAAAAATGATCAAGTAATACACAGAACAGTGTGTGTGTGAATGCTACAGAAACTGCTAAATTACTCTTCTTTCTCATTTCTTTGTTACGCTGCCTTTGCGAAACAGCTTTGAAGACAAGGTTGGATATCTCTTTTGCATACTTTTTAAAACAGCTTGGTTATAATAATGAACTGAAACCCTTACTGAATTTGTGATTATTTTGTTTTGTCTAGATATACCATGAAGATACAATGCATTCTCCATGGATGCATGACTCCCTACATGTCTTCTGTGCAATCAGCGGAACATCTGGTGATGGAAGTTACTGTTCACTCAGACCTACTGCTGAAATCTGAACCTATTAGTCATACTTTACAGAGATTTCTCAGGAATACTTGGAACTGTTCAAAGGATGTTTCAAAAAATCCATGATGAGCAAAGATTTGTGGTGGGGTTTTTTTCCCAA
>JAVSBS010019897.1:35365-48117 GCA_033124195.1 Coracias cyanogaster
ACCACCCCTGTGGTAAGCAGGGATATCTTCAACTAGGTCAGGTTGCTTAGAGCCATGTTCAGCTTGACCTTGAATTTTTCCAAGGATGGGAAAAATTCTCTGGGCAGCCTGTGCCAGTGTTTCATCACACTCTTTGTAAAAAATGTCTTCCTTGTATCTAGTCTAAACCTACCCTCTTTTAGTTTCAAACCATTACTCCATGTCCTATTGCTACAGGCCCTACTAAGTGTTATCTTTTGGATTTGCAAGGAGTTTGCAGTTTAACGCTTGCTGTCAGACTTGACTGCACCTTCTCTGTAGTATTTAAAACTATACACAATTAAAAACCTTCTAGCTATTAACAAAATTCTAAGGCCAGTATCTACTCTCCTCTCAGGACAGAAGAGACAAGCAGGCTCCAACCACAGTTTTGTTTGTGACCAAAACTATCTGCCAACACATCTGTGAGAGGTCCACTGCTGGCTTTGCTGCATCTGTTGGCAACTGAACCTGCAGCATGCACTGGTGAGGCTTTGGGGAGGTGCTTGGGAGGTGTACACCTGGGAGGTACAGGACACGAAAAATCTTTGTAAATCCAACATCTGACACTTCTTAAGGTATAAATATTTGCAATTCTACTGCACCTTATGAGTTAGATTCATATGAGGTCTTCAGGAATTCTTACAGTCTTTTCAAAAGCTCCAACTTTGGTGTTTTCACTGAAAGAGACCTCACAGGAACCAGTCCTTTGTGTTGTGCTTTTGCCCTTAGGCCTACACTTGTCTGTCTCAATGTTCATGACTTTTTAGTGTCTCTGGCAATTGTTCCTTGAGAAATGTCTGGGTTATGATGGGTTGTCAGTCTGCCAGCCTGTGAGAGATCATGGGGTTACACAGAAGAACCTGGGAGGATGCATAGTACATGGGAGCATTGGGAAGTGGTAAGGAGATCGGGATGCTCAATGTGCATGCTCGCCCCATTTCTTAACTACTTTCTGGAGTCAGATTATGTCTTCAAGAAAAACTTGAAGGTTTATGGAGTTTGATGTGGGATTTTTTTTTTTTTTAAGTTTTAGCAGTAATTTAAACTGCTGTAGCTGAGCTCCATTTTACAGCCTAGTGTTGATGCTCTATCTGCTGCAGTGGTGCCTATGCATGTCTGCAAGCATTAGAGAGCACAGTTCAACCCTTAATGCTGAAATTACACACTTTTTTTTTTTTTTCTGTTTAGTGGCAGAGTGGTTTGGTTTTTATTTTCGGTTTTGTTTTTTTAACAGCCCAGAGAAGCAATACAATATGGCCTGCTTTTGTGCTTATTAAGTGTCCTAACATGAATTCATTAATTTCCCTGTTGCTTCTGCAGGGTAGGGACTGAGAGCCCAGGAGCTGCACTGATGTGCATTTGTCTAACTCTTGTCTTAACAGGCTCACAACCTAGCAGCTGCTGTGCTTTTAGCATAGCAGGTGTAGGCTGGGCCACTAGCCCAGCTGGGCCAGTGCTAGGACCTGCATTAACAGCCCCTGTGCCATGCACCGCTTCAATGCCAGCTCTTCTGCATCCCACTGGCTGCAGCAACTGTTTTCCTCCATCGCTGCGAGGTTGCTTTCCACATTAATAACCTCGGTGCGCAGCCTGGAGCTGGGCCCGTTGTGGCTGTGCTGCTGGAGCCAGGTGGGATTCCTCCTTGAGGAGACCAGCAATGGCAGGTGAAAACAGGGACCCAGGTGCTCTGCCTTCCCTGCCCAGGAAGGGAACCTAATATTACAAGAACTTCTTTTCCCACCCTCTCTCCCCATTATGTTTGTCCAGATTATGTGAAGTGTTTGAACAGTGAAATAAAAGGGATGTTATTTTTGGCCACACTGGGTGAATGTGAGTTATGGACAGGAGGTGATGGCTGGTCCAGACGTGACCTGAGGGGTAGGGAGGGGTGGCAGGGAGAGTGGGTGAGGATCTGTGCCAGGCTCGTTGAGAAGGCCTTATCCTGCTGCCTGCCCTTTGCAGGCACTGATGGTGCACAACCAAGGTTGTCATTGGCCCCTGACAACCCTCCTAAGGTGTTGAGCCTCGTGAGGGCCACAAAAGGAGCCTGCACCCCCCAAGTGCCCACAGGGCAGGCAAAGCTGCTGAGCCACCTGCTTTGGCTTAGTTATGCCCTTGTCCATGTTGTGTTGGGAAGCACCACTGCCTGCTCATGGGTCATGCGGAACAGCGATGTTACTTCTTGCCCTCATCCAGTATGTCCTGCACTGATGTGTGCCTAGTCCCTAAAGGCTGTGAGGCCAGGCCTCCGCTCACCCTCAGTGGGCATGGGTGGCCGTCCTTGGCGCATGGGTATAGGGGCTGCTCCTGGCTGCTAGGATGCCATCAGCTGTCACTCCTCCAGCCTTTCTTCTGGCAGCAATCTGGTATCCTCCGTTGCAGGGTCATGTTTACTCCTTGCCATTTACTAATTTTCTATTAATTTTCTATTTCCAGCAGCCGTGGACACGCCCAGTCATGCAGGGCGTGAATGAACTTTGCTGATCTGGTCAATACACTCTGAGGAAATAATTGGTGTGAACTGATGTCACTATGTTGACTTTACTATATCTGTGCTGATGCACTAATACCTACAGAAGGTGCATATAATCTTGCTTACCTTCTCCAGGCTCAGCAGTGTGTTATACTTGAGCGTATTTTCAAACAGAAAAGTATAGGAATCAAGCAGTACACTTTGAAGCAAAAGACTTGACTTGACAAACCCAGGCAACATGCTTGTAGTGTTTTACATCCTAAGCTGCAGCCCTATTAATTCAGTAAAAATAGTGTTTTGTTTTGCTGCAGCTGAGCTTTTTTGTATAAACATCTTTTTATCTTCTTGGAAGTGAGCTGTGGGATCAGAGAACTGTGGAATGGTTTGGGTTGAAGGATTATCTAGAGCAACCCCCCTGCCACGGGCAGGGACATCTTTCACTAGATCAGCCTCCTCAAAGCCCCGTCCAGCCTGACCTTGAACACTCCCAGGGATGGGGCATCCACAACTTCTCTGGGAAACCTGTTCCTGTGCCTCACCACCTTCATCGTAACAAATGTCCTCCTCCTGTCCCATTTAAACCTACCCTCTTTCAGTTTAAAACCGCTGCCCCTTGTCCTGTCACTTACAGGCCTTGTTAGAAAGTCTCTCTCCGTCTTGTTTATAAGCCCCCTTTGACGGAATGGCAGGGGTTGGAGGGGACCTTTAGATCTTGAAAGGCCACAATAAGGTCTCCTTGGAGCCTTATCTTCACCAGGCTGAACAACCCAACTCTCTCAGCCTGTCTTGATAGAAGAGGAGGTAAACTTGCAGCTAAGAGGCAGTTTAAGTCAGTTCCCCTCCATGCTGTGCTCTGGGTTAGCTCACCAGCCGAAATCCTCTGGCTGCTGCGAGTCTTCCATGTGTTTGCGTGCACGAGCTCCCTCCCTTCTCAAACAGCGATTACGTAAGCTTCGGAGAAACACGGGTCTGAGTACACAGACCTGAAGCACATGACATACACAAACAAAGTACACAAGTTCACGCGTGCGTGGCACCTTGTGGGGTTTTGGGGTCGGTTTGTTTCTTCATGCACCATGCCTGTGTGTTCAAGTCAATGCTGGGCTGATACTGTGCTGAACAAACTTAAGAACAGTTCGTGTGAGTCAGAAAATTAAGAGACAAAGCAACTGTCAGAGGAAGACCCATGTGCTGAAGTTTTGCATGTAAAAAAAAATGAGCTGAAGAGGAAGATTAGGCAATGTATTTAGCCCCGAAAATCCAAATAGTTTACTGTTGTTGTTGACATAATCGGTTTTTACAGATTTGTGTAACCTCCACTGGAGTCCTTTTAAAACACTGATTGTGTTGCATTGCCGAAGCTGCATGCTGTAAAAATCACAAGTGATAACTCTGTGATCATCCCACAACCACTGATGTCTAGCAACACATGGGAGAGGTAAATTGCTGATTCTTGGGTGTTTGTTATCCCCATGTATAATTTAAAAGAACTGGCAATCATGGAGCAGAGTTGACTGCAACATTTTAAATTCCAAGTATTTCATTTAGGTGAAAGAAAACTCCGATTAGTTTATTTGGGGGCTACTTTTCAGAGCTACAGCATGGCCAGAGAGCTCATTTCAAGCTCAGGTAACTTCTCTGTTTATGGATATATATAATTATATGAGTATCTAATCTAGGTTAGACAGTGCACTAGTTAAGAACTGTAATTTGTATTTTTTGCGGAGTTAACAGTTGTCAAGTTTGGTTGAGGTTGGTTTCATGAACATTGTAGAGCATGAATAATACATTGCCCTCATCTGCAGGATCACAGTTTATTGCCTTAAATTGTTCTTCCTAACAAAAGATGAAACAGTTTTTCAGTAGTTCAGCTTAAGCAATTTTAGAAACACAGCTTCTCTCTTGGATCTTTTGAAGTGCCATGAAATAAACAAGCGTATTCCTCCTTGAAGAGTTTGAATTTCAGGAGCTTTCTAGTAGGTGCAAAGTCATTGAAGAAAGCAGTCCACACACATTGTATAGAAAAACGCTGCTGACAAAATGGAAATAATCAACAAATAGATGTGTAGAAAAAAAACAGGTTTTATTTATGATACAGTGAGTATGGAATGTAATTACAAAAGCCAAGAAGCACCTGAAGTAGGAGTGAGGTGAACTGTTGAAAAATCAACTGTCATTGCTATAAAAGTCTCTTCAATTTCGTTTTCAAGCTTTCAGGTGTATAATCAGACTATGTGAATAGGAAATTTGCAGCTGATCTTTTTTTTTCCCCCTCTCTTGTGGTGGTGACAGACAACTTTGGGCCAAATCACTGCTTTCTACAGAAGGGGAGAGCTGGCTGTTCTGGCCATTTATTGAGCCTGGCATGCAATAACCTCATTCATTATGGGAAAATATAGTGCCAAATAAATGCCTTGCTTTCTTCCTTCCTGCCTTTGCTTTTGCAAGGATGGGTGTGTGCAAGTTGGGATGGTGGTCATCCCATTGCCACATGCCCCCAGCTGCCAGGACAGCACACCTTCAGACAGACAACTGGCAGGTCTGGAAGTTCTCCGTTTGAAGGTCATGCAGCGTTGAGCACTACACTCTCCTGCAAAACCTACTCTATGTGCAATAGCTGATCCAACAGTCCGTGGTTAAAATCTTTTTGGGATGAGTGGCTTGGTTTCACAGGGGTAAAGCTGCAATGCAAAACCACTTGATGGCACTGCTGTGTGGGCAGCGTGACACACATGCATGTCCACAACACACTGGAGCAAGAGACCTTTGTAATGATCCTTTGGCCTGGGCTATGTCTAGAAAAAAAATCATCAAGCTTGTAAAATAAAATGCTGATCTTCATCATGTAGTCTCCTAATCAAAATAGGAAGAGTTGCATTTTGTGGTCACTATTTTTGGGAGGTCTGTGGGTTTTTCTCCTATTGCCAGTGGTTAAGCGCTAAAGCATGGTGAGGCTTGAAAAAAACAAATGCGATAAAAAGATGATTGTTTTGGAAATGCCCAAGCATAAAATACTACAATCAAAGTTAGGTTTCAATGCTGGACAAAAGCACTTTCTGGAGTCCATTTTCAGTACTTTGCCAGGGTTTAGCACTTTGACCATTCTGTGTTAATTTACAGAACTGCAGCTGTTAGTGTTCACTGTTGTGACAAACAGAGTAAATAGAAAAGATGCATATATTCTCTTAAAGTAAATGTAGTGGGTATCTGACCAAGGTAACCATTTATTATTGAAGGGTTTTTTTGTGTTTTAAAGCTGTGAGTATGTATATCATTTGGCAAATGATATAATGTTAGACTAGCAAAAATGTATATATACTGTATAGTAGAACACAGCACTAGATCTGTGTGTTAGACTTAATTTGTGTTACACTTGATTTGCTTTTACAAACACTTAAAAAAAATTAATTTTCCATTCAGCTTTTGAGGTAATAAGTTAAAAAAGCACCAACATGATTTTTTTTTAAATTGAAGGTTTCACTGTATAAGAACTACATGATAAGGAAGTTGCTTATACGGTGAAAGACTTCTATAAATTTTTCATACAGACTTGACATCTGCTGATATGACTTCGGATGAGTCCTGCCTTGAGTGTGTCTGCCGATGGCTTGCTTTGGAAGGGCTGGTCAACCGTAGTGAGCCAGAAGCTGTATTTATTCGCAAAGTAGTGACAGTTTCCACGTGCGCCATTGCATTCAATGAAAGGAGTTGCTCTGAAATCTTCCAGGCAGCTCCCAGGAGAAACCAGTGATTGTCCTCCACCTTCATCACCAGCAGCAGTGTGCTAAATGAGACAAGGAGGGCAGTGTTCAGAGTACAACCTCAGGCAATGCTGTCAAAAAAATACACCTGGGAAAAGAGAAAACCTGCTAGAATTGCTCCTAATTCTTATCTCTAGAGCAAGGAGTTGGCTAATCCTGCAACCGTGTAAGGCTTAAGGGTTTGGCTATGCTTTAGCTATATGGAAGAGCTAGCTCATATGTTGATGCTACTTTAAAATCTTCTGACAAACATCTTTTCTACAGTTAAGATTTTCACCGTTGGAAGTCTTAGAATTGGAGAATCATTTAGGCGGGAAGGGCCCACCAGAGGTCACTTCAGCCAGGCCCCTGCTCAAAGCAGGGCTGACTCCAAAGTTGCCCTTGATTGTTCCAGGGCACTGTCAAACTGCTAATACCTCCAAGAATGGGGTTTTCACAACTTCTCTGGGCGATCTGTTCCTCTGATTACCCTCACTGAGAAGAACTTTCCACCATATATCTAACTTGAATTTGCAGTGTCTCACACTGCATCACACATGAGGAGCACTGTGCAAACAAAACAAGGTTCTCTGAAAATAACTAGTTTCCTCTATGGCGTATTCTTTGATAGCAAGTTACACCAAAATCATACATCTTTACACCACTCAACTAGTACCTTTGACACATACTGTAGTAATGAACTGAATGTTACTTTTCTTCTGTCAAAGGCATCTCTAACAAAACAGGCATTTCCTCTCTTCCTTTAAGAGCTGCACAGCTGCCGTTTTAAGCAAAGCTGTTTAATTATCTGTTAAAAATGGAAGGAAATTGCAATATAAAAGAAAGCAGCCGGAAAGTAAAGTTGTTAAATAGTTTTGTAAATGTAGGGAGAAATCCGGGCACATCCAATATGTTTGCCTGTCTATGTTTTAATAAATACCTTACTATAAAAGCGCAAGCTGTAACTGGCTTGGCTCTTGCTGCGAGAGGCAGGCACACTGGATTCGTATAAATGAGTAACAGAAGTGGCCACCTTTTAACAGGGTAAAGGACTCTGATCTCTAGCTGGTAGTACACACTGTTGAGGTTTAAGTAGCTTTTTTTTAAAACCAAACACAACAAAGCAACAACTTCCTCCTCCCCCAAAACTCCACCCAAAGCCCAAAGCTGCAGCCCACCAGATGTCTTACAAATTCGCAAGATTTGCTAAGCTGTGAAGTTCAGGAGCAAGTCTGTAGCATTGATCTACAAGAACAAAGTTGGTAAGAAGCATAAACTATTACCAGCTTTGAGGCCTTTGCAGTTGGAGCTGGAAAGCAGTTAGTAAAAGCTGCACATGCTATTTGAGCCCTAGCTTGGGTGCAGGCCCACTTGACAACCTCAGGACAAGCACTGTCATTCCTGCGCTCGGAGTACAAGCTCCAACTCTATGCCTAGAATATATCTTCTTATATTTACCATGGCCTTTTATCCTTCTGCTATGCTTACACCACTCTACCTTTATAGGACGCATGACAGTGGAGCGCCCTTGCTACATGAAATCTTACTGACTTCTATGGCTGTTTGGGACTCCCTTCATGATTGTACCTTATTCAGGGGAAGAAGGTGACAAATTTAAGCCAAGGAAGTAAAACAGTATGTACTCTGAGATAACCACAAGTGTGCTGTACTTCTTCCATAGTTGCCTGAGAAGGAAAAATGTGCAAACCAAACACTCCATTTGCTCTGAATGCTAGCTGGGAAAATGTGAACTGTTCTCTCTGTGTGTTCCTTCCTGCTGGCTGACTTTGTCCTGGAATAAGGTTCTTGCTAAGGTGATAACTTTTCTCATAACAATGCTATGTGTTTACACAAGGGCTTTGCAAACATTTAATTAATCCTTGGAATTCTTGTGAAGTAACTATGAGATTGGTATCAGGACTTTTTATAGAAGCAGAAGAAAGGTCAGACATAGGGCTGGTCAAATATTTGACCTCCTGTCTCAAAACATTTTGTGGTTTTTTTTTTTTTTTCTGTAACTAAATAAAAAGCAGCAGATTTCCCTTTACCTTATTTTAAAAAAAAAATTAAGTTTTTGGCTTCTGATAAACAAATGATTTGTAGGTAAGATTGATTACTGTTTTTCTATGACATTTTCTGCTAGGGAAATCTTTTTTTTTCCTCAACCGTGTTTACTTCAGCATTCAGTCCAGCCTTTAATGAGTTAACAACATGGGCACCGTGTTGCAGGCTTTGACTTTCATATACATTAAGCAAGTCAGAAGAATATCTGTCAGCTCATTCGCTAACACATTCACTAGCTGCTCTTTAGTGTAAGCCTTCCAGTGCTTACATGATCCATCTGTACAGTCTTGCAAGAAAAGCAGATCAGGTCTTTCAGTAAGTCTTCCACTGCACACCTAACGCTAAGCTTTTCTGTACCATCCCGTAAGATCACAAGATCTAGCAGATCCTGTAGCCCATAGAATATACAACTCAGCTCTTGCTGCCATTAGAGATACAACAATAAAGTTTAATTTTAAAAACAATAGGAGCCTGTCTCTCTTTCCAGACTAGGTAAAAGACTTTGGCTTCTAAATCTTCAACCAAACATCAATGATTTTAAGTTTCCAAAAATTGGGGAAAAGTTATATGTTTTTTTTTTCTCCAGATAAACTTCCTAATAGTGATGTATATAAGTAACTCCCAATCATCAGTTGCGAAAATGCTTTGTAGGCTACTGTTGCACCTCAGTGCAATTTTATTTGTTAATCCAGCTGTCCCTGTGTTCTGCTCCAAAGCACTATTTTGTACATAAAGTAAGGACTCCAGATGCTATTCTGACAAGAGGCAATTTTCTCTGCAATTCAGACAAATTTTGTTTCTCCTCTTCTTCCTAGAAACTAGTTTTATAGTTCCCTGGTTCCCCAGTATGATTCATGGTTTTGGTGTTGCTGGTTCTAAAACAGAGCAGCCTTTCCAGGATCTGAAACTCGAACTTAAAACCCAGAGCCGCCCAAAATGTAACACTGGAGAACACATACCATAAGGAAGGAATATCCAATCCACAAACTGCGCCAGCCTTCAGGGCAGTGAGGAATAGAAGCTTCTTGGCTATGGACAGCAATTGCCACAGCTGGGGCCTCACAAACTGAGCAGCGACTGATATATGGCCTAATGTCATCTTCTGCCACAGGCATCATTGGAAGAGGTGCTGTAGTTGACAGCCAGTAGGATTTGTCATTTCGACTTGCATAATAACAAATATCCCCAGGGTTACAGTAGAGGAATGGCATAGTACTGAAACGGGCCAAACATGAGCCGGCCAGCCCTGTTAAAACAGAAAAAAAGAAAAAAAAAGAATGATGGCAATCATTCTGCCAGAAGACAATGCCTATTTTCAGTTTCCTGCTCCTTCCCAAACATGTCAGTAAAACCTTGAGGTCCAGAATGTTTCACTGGCTTCACATGTCCCCCTGAACAACACTAATAACTTGCAGTACCTCTCTCAGGGGCACTCTATGAAGACATACAGTTTTTATCTTCTCATTCCTAAGCTTGTTTGCTGAAGTCCCAGCTTTCTCAAAGTTCTGTGTATTCTTTTTTGTTGTTGTTTTCAGCCAGAGAGATGGAATTGAGGCTGCTGCCAGCAATAGCTGCACGTACCTAGATCCTGGTTGTGTGCTTTCTCTTGTCCTTCAAAGTACAGTAGGCTGTATCCACTCCAGAGCTTGTTCATGCCAACTGGGCACATTGGCTCTTGATCAGACTGGCTGTGCTTCACCAGCAGGTAGCCCATGCTAACGCTGCGACCCGGCATGCCTGGCAGCCCGGGGCTACCGGGGCGGCCTGGCTGACCTTAGAAGAGGGAGGGAAAAGAAATAATACAGTTTAGTTTGTGCTCCTACAAATGCTCTGATGCTAGCTGATATTCCAGCTAAGCTGCTGATGAAAAAAAACCGCTTAATTGCATAATGCCTCTTCTTGTGGTAAGTTACTGTCAAAAGAGCTGAGTTCTAGGATTACAGCAGTTGCTTTTGAAGTGCTGGATCAGGCTCCCTGGTTTCCAAGATGATGTATTTCACTATCAGAGCCAGGGAACGTCATACAGAAAGTTCTGATGAATTTGGGAATACTTGGTGCAATACAGATGAGCGTCCTTTTCCTTTAAATTGTTTTCTTAGTCCATGGTTAACCAATGGTTTCTGAATTGTTTGCATTTGCTTCATATGGTTAAAACGATGCTCTGCAAATACCCTTTTCTCTGTGTACTTAGATAACTAAGATAGTAACTGTTCTGCTCTTTGATTGAATAAGGACACAGGTATTTCTTTTACAAATATATTCCCTTGAACATCATCTATCCAAATATTACCTACCCAACCATGCATTTCCATGGATGTAACTGTCAGTAAAACACTAGACTGAAATATTTCAGAGAAAACCAATATAAAAATACACTCAGATCAAAACAAACTCACTCACAAGTGGAGTGACATCTACATCTATCAAAACTTACTCTGAAAATATTGCTTTAAGATAACTCTATTAGAAGTTAGTTAGTTGTCCCTTGTGAAGAAGCTGCAAAGACAGAAACTTTTCTCTCCTTCCCTCCTCCCCATTCAGTAATGTAGTAATTACAGAACAATTTATGGCAGTGAAATGGGAAAGAGGGACAAAGTGCTGTGCGACATCTCTTACCTTCAAATCCCACCGGACCCTGAAACCCTGTTGCTCCTTGTTCACCTCTGGAGCCAGGAGGAGCTGGAATGCCATCCCTGCCCTGGAATCCTGGCTCTCCGGGTGAGCCTCTGAAACCTTGCATCAACAATGGTTATAAACACAGCGACTGCAGAGATTTCAACATGCTACGCACTTTGTTAATATGCTCTGCTTTCCTATGTTTGGTCGTATCTGCCAGAGTTACCAATTTATACTCAAGGCAAGATCCTATGGTTCTCGCTCAGGCAAAGAGCACTGACTTCATTGGAAAAGGTTGCTGGGCTCAAGACTACATGAGCTTCACAAGCCTAATCTTTCCCTCTTGCTACCACCACACATCTCTGATGAGGTTAGTAGCAAGAGGTGCACTGCATTGGGTCCATGCATCACTAATACTACACTCCCTGGGTTGATAGCATGCCCACAAGGACATGCACATTTTCACCAAAGACGTTCAATCTTGATTTAAGTGAGATCCATATCTGTTGTTGCTTTGGCTATGTGAGTGTTGTCAAAGTTTTCTCCTGTTTTGCTTATGTTCTGAATGCTAGGAGGAGGAGAAGAAAAGCCAAGCCCTAGCTTTGAAGGGCTCTGAAGTTAAAATTTTATTTGCCTTTCTGACTTAAAGATTTTAAAGTAGAAGAAAGCCAAAGTGGTGCTCTGGTGGCCTCACTCTACTAAGGGGAACTCAGCTTTCACTCTGAGTGTGTGATTCTTACCTGGATCACCTGGTGGACCTTGAGGTCCTGTATCTCCTGGGCTTCCTTGAGGTCCTATATTTCCACGGGGACCCGGTGAACCTTGCTCAGCAACCAGCCTTGGAGGAAGAGGGGGCAGCCCAGGAGAGCCTGGAGGTCCCTGAAAGCCTATGATTAGAAGCAAGATGAAATAGTTTGATTTAAAAAAAATCCTGTATTTTCCTAAAGGTGCTTTGATCCACAGATATGTTGCTGTTACTTGGCTCCATATGTGAGAGAAGGACTGTGGTCTGCAACTCACCACTTTGGGTATAGCAGCTGGTGTTTATTATATTAGGGGAACATGTGCGAGTATAGGGATTGTCTTCTTTTGGACAAAGCATATAACCAGATGGAAATGAATGATGCTACTGCTCCCTCATTTATGACACAGGAAGCTGGGAAGTTCCCCTGAAACAGCCAACATCTCTCTGAAGTGCAGCACCATCTTTTGGAGGGCTTCAGGAGACACAAATGCATCATGGTATAGATGGATTGAAGGATTTTAAAGGTATTTCTAAATATCCAGTACGTCTACTCTGGATGATTACTTTAGATCAGGAATTCTTCTTCATTTCAATCCTGAAAGTGGCTCTGATTTTGGAGTTGGCACCTCATGCATGATACATTCATAAAGGCAAAAAGTTGACTACCCATGTTAAACTCAGGCATCTGTCCACTGGAATTTACCAAGGGTCACACAGACTTATGCAGGTTGGAGAGGACTCTGGAGGTCATCTAGCCCAATCTCCTGCTCAAAGCCGGGCCAGTTAGATCAGCTCTGTGGAGCCACAAAATGAGTAGTAGAAAGGAGTCATGCATCTGACGGCACTTACTCACCTGTTACTCCTCTGTCCCCCTTGGGTCCAATAGGTCCTAAATCACCTGGAAATCCTACTGTGCCCATAAAGCCAATGACACCTTGTTCACCCCTAGGACCTTTAATGCAAAGTGACAAGTGGCATTATTGCATTTCAGTACAAATCAAGTGAGTGCAAAAGTCACTCTGTTAAAGCTGCTGTAGCACAGAAGGCACCCCTGCTTCCTGCCACGATCAGCATTTCCCATCCTTACCTTTTG